>JANIIA010000010.1:20251549-20267633 GCA_027478495.1 Erythroxylum alaternifolium | reverse complement strand
TTACATAATTAATTACATTATATTTAATTAAAATATTATTATCAATTAAAATATAACTATTTATTAATTAAAATATTTATTAATTAAAATATTATAATTAATTAATTAAAATATTATAATTAATAAATAAAAATATTTATTAATTAATTAAAATATAATTATTAATTAATTAAAATATTTTTTGTTTTAGGTTTCAGATGTTACATGAGGCTATTTTCGTCTTTTCTTGATCTTGTTTTGGAGGGAACGAAAATTTCTGTCCTTGTCTTCTGAAGACGGAACAAAAATGGGTGAAGACAGCAAGTAAACAGGACGAAGGACAGAACTTTTGCGTCCTTGTCCACTGTCCTCACCCCTGAGGACACTAACCAAACGCAGGGTAAAGCTACCAAAACTGCAACTACAAAGCTTCGACCCATTAGATAGGCTTTTTCAAGTTGAGCAGTTTGTTAATATTCCTCAAGACCAAAGGAAGCTTTAAGCTGGTTTAAATGGAACTAGCAACTCATAAACCGAGAATCTTTTGATCGTGCTTTGGAAATCTAAGCAATAAGGTCTATAAGATGTCACTTGATAGCCTTTTAAATTGCTTCATTTCTGGCTTAATTCATACTATTCAGAGGGACCTTGCTCTTCTAAAACCCACTAATATCTCCCAGGCTATTGGCCTTGCAAGACTTACTGACTCTAAACAGAAATTCTATCCCATAAAATTTACCAGCTCTTCCTCCACCTCCTTCTTAGCCTTTCTTATCTAAGCCCCAATATCATACTAAATACCCATTTTGGCCTCTTATCCAAGCCCAAATGTAAGACCAACGAGTTCATCCTGGCCATCGCCGTAACGTTAAACAATTCTTACTACTCATGGTAGTCGATGTTGATACCTCAAACCCTATTGTTTCATAAACGTTTTCTTCAATAAATTATTCATTTTTAGTTCTCTGTTAGCATGTTTTATGTAAGTTATCTACATATGTTTTGGAGTTTCTATTATTATTCCGAATACTTTGAAGTGATTTTAGACTGGCCCTAGCCTATGCCAGTTTATCTCAAAGGTTTGCACTGATTTTTAGGCCTTGTCGGATTCTACCTTTGCTTTCTACGATAGTATGCCACACACGCCTCTACTTTCCAAAAAATACAAAGGTTACATGGTCCGATACAGCACAAATGGCTTCCAACAAATTAAAGCAAGCCCTAAGCACCGTCTCCTTTTTCAGTTTTTTGGACATCTTAGTCTTTTGATAGTGCTACTGATGTTTCTGCTATGGCCATTGGTGTCGTTCTATCCAAAAATGGTCATCCGATAGCACTTTTTAATCAAAAAAGTATCTTCATAAATGCACGCTTCTTTAATCTATGTATGTTATCATCACATCTGACGCAGAGCTTTAATAAACCTATTTATTTATTTAATTATTGTGTTTGATTTTTATTAGAACTACAATGATGTTTTATCCTTGTTATTAAGTTTTAGGTCATTATAACTCATATAAATACTTTTTTATTGTATTACGGAAGAACCTTTTGCCTATTTTCAATCGAAATACTCTATTTCTTTTAAAGTTTTCGTCTGCCTTTTGAGTTCTTTGTAGATTTTGGATTAGATATGCATTTTTGTACTTTTGGATTAGAGTACTACGTTTTCACGCTGTGCCAAGTGGTATAAGAGCCTTGAAAACCCAAGGTTTGTTCGTCTAATAATGGCCAACACCAACAACCACTTTTATGGGTTACCTGAAGTTTAGGAGTCAATTTGCAGTATAAAACGACAGCTGGCATTGATTCAGGACCAGTTACAAGTGTTGTTGCTAGGAGACAACACAAGAAGAATTAAGGAACCAGTTGTTAGGGAAGGTGACCCTGCAAGGCATCCTTAGATTCAACATCTCGCCCATAGAATCATGAAAATAGTTCCAGTGATGAGGAAGAAGCCATCCAGCCATGACGGAGAGGAGACTATGAATATAAACTAAACGTAGATATCCCATCTTTTAACGGAGATCTACATATTGAAGGCTTTCTTGATTGATTAGTGGAGGTAGAGAGATTCTTTGATTATATGGAGATTCCAGAGGATAGGAAAGTGAAGTTGGTGGCCTACCATCTAAAGGAGGAGCTTTTGTATGGTGGGAGCAGTTGTGGGAGTCAAAAAGGAGAGAAGGACGAAACTTGGTTTCTTCGTGGAGGAGGATGAAGCAATTGCTTAGAGGGAGATTCTTACCACCCGATTATGAGCAGTATATTTTTTACACGTATCAGCAGTGTCATCAAGGCGGTCATAACGTCCATGAATATACATCAAAGTTTTTGAGGTTGGCAGCTCGCAACCAGTTATCTAAATCTCAACCTCAACAAGCCTCACGCTACAGTGCAAGATGTGAGAAATTTAGCTATGAAAGCTTAATCTATACTTAATGAGAAGCAACAGGAGTTTAAGTGCTATACAGGTGAGAAGAGTCTAGGCAATAAAGGAAAGGAGGTGGTTACTGCAACCCCTACGAGGATTAGTGCTGTTAAGGGAAGCACTAATGGAAAAAGTTCAAACAAAGTAGCTCTAACAACTTCTAAACCTCCCAATCTATATACTAAACCAACCCCATCAAAGTGTTACAAGTGCAGCGAGCCAGGACACAAATCTAATGAGTGTCCAAAAAGGAGAGTAGTAAACATGGTGGAATAACAAAAAGAAGAAGATAAAGAGGAACTGTGCGAGCCCTAAGGTGATGGTTGGGAACAACAAGGAGAAGAGGATGAGGAGATGTATATGTATGTCGTCAGAAGACTGATGATATCTCGCAAAGAATATGGTGATTTGCAAAGACATAAGCTCTACCGAACGAGGTGTTTGGTGCTAGGGAATTTATGTGAGTTGATCATTGATGAAGGGAGTCAGGAAAGTATTATAAGTGCAGCTACTATGAAGAAGTTAAAGTTGACTACCAAGCCACATCTAGATCCTTTTAGCATTGGGTGGATCAAGGAGGTTGGACAGATTCTGGTTAAAGAATGATGTAAAGTGACTTTCTCTATTAGAAAGTATCAGGATGAGCACTAATGTGACGTAGTAGAGATGGATGCATGTCAAATCCTGTTGGGAAGACCATGGTAGTTTGATGTAGATGCAATGCATTCATGAAGGAAAAATGCATACCATTTTCTAAAAGATGGCATAAAGTATACTTTAGTACCTATCAGTAGCGTGAAGTCTCACGAAAAGATCCAAAAGCCTTTGTTACAGGTAGAAAATAATCGAGGCAAATTTTTTCGTGAGATGAAGGAAACAAAAGAGGTGCATCTGTTATTAGTTAAAGGGGAAGAGCTAGTAAAAAGTAAGCCTAAGCCTGTGGGACGTTAAAAAGTGCAATATATACTAGAGGAGTTTGCATATGTGACTTCAAAGGTCTTACCAGAGAGATTATCGCCTACGCGTGATATCCAGCACCATATTGACTTGGTTTCAGGAGCCAGCTTGCCTAATCTACCTCATTACAGGATGAGTTTAAAATAGAATAAGATTTTAGGGAGAAAGTAAAGGAGTTGATAAGTCAAGGCCATATTCGGGAGAGTATGAGTCCATGCGCAGTGTTAGCATTACTTAAGCTGAAGAAGGATGGGAGTTGGAGGATGTGCGTTGACAGTAGAGCGATCAATAAAATCACTATTGGCTATAAATTTCCCATTCCAAGACTTGATGATACGTTGGATCAACTAAATGGAGCCATTATTTCTTTAAAATTGATCTTCAGAGTGGATACCACCAAATAAGAATAAGGTTAGGAGATGAGTGGAAAACATGTTTCAAGACAAAGGATGGCTTATATGAGAGGTTGGTTATGCCTTTCAGATTATGCATACGTAGCACTTTTATGTGTCTTATGAATCAAGTGTTGCAACCTTTCATCGGTAAGTTTATGGTTGTTTATTTTGATGATATTCTTATCTACTGTAGATCTATTGAAGAGCATGTGGGACATTTAAGGCATGTATTTAAGGCCTTAAGAGAAAATCAATTATATACCAACATGAAGAAATGCCTATTTATGTTGGAGAGTTTGCTATTCCTTGGATATGTTGTGGGAAAAGATGGCATCCGAGTGGATGAACATAAAATAAAGGCCATTAGAAATTGACCTACACCGAGAACAGTTGGAGATGTGAGGAGTTTCATGATTTGACGACATTCTATAGGAGGTTTATTAAAAATTTCAGCAGCATTGTAGCTCCTATTACGAACTGTCTGAAGAAAGGGAAGTTTAGATGGGAAAAAGAGCAATAACAAAGCTTCACCCTTGTCAAGGACAAACTATGTACAACACCAGTCCTAGCCTACCAGACTTTGAAAAGTTATTTGAAGTAGTGTGTGATGTGAGTGGGATGGGTATCGGGGCAGTATTATCCCAAGTGAAAAGGCTTATGGCATACTTCAGTGAGAAACTAAGCTAGGTAAGGTAAAATGGGCTACCTATAATAAGGAATTCTATGCCATTGTAAGGGTTTTGAAGACATAGGAGCACTACTTAATTGGAAAGGAGTTTATTCGTTATACCGATCACCAAGCATTGAAGTATTTAGGAAGTTAGAAGTAGTTGAGGACCAAAATGCATGCTAGACGGTCAGCTTATATTGACAAGTTCCCCTATAAACTTGTCTATAAAGTTGGAAGAAACAATGTATTGGCAGACGTGTTGATTCGACGAGTAACCATGATCAGAGCGCTAACAGTTGAGATTAAAGGTTTAGAATACTTGAAAGACTTATATGTTGATGATGAAGAATTCAAAGGAATATTGCAAACTTGTCAAGGAGAGAAGCCGTATAAAGACTACTACATTCACGATGGATTCCTTATGAGAAATAACCAACTACGCCTCTCGCGGACATTAATGAGGGAGAAAGTAATTAGAGACTTACACGGAGGAGGGTTAGATGGACACTTGGGCAGCGACAAGACACTTGAAGAGGTACATAAAAGGTATTTTTGACCTAAATTGAGGAGAGATGTTGTTTCTATTGTTTCTAGTTGCCAGATTTGCCAAACTTATAAAGGTCATGCATCAAAAGTTGCTTTATACATTTCATTACCTGTGCCTGACAATATTTGAGAAGACCTTTCCATGGACTTCGTATTGGGTTTACCAAGAACATAAAGGGGCACAAAAAATGTTTATAGAAAAAGAAAAGGTCCTCTTTTCTTGTTCTTGATTTGTTCTGTTGAGATTGAACCGCTTTAATTTTTATTCATAATTGTAAGTTCTTAACAAATAATATCAAAAAAGAAAATATTCAATATAGATTCAGTTTTCGTGGTGGTTGACAAATTCTCTAAGATGGCGCATTTTTTACCATGTAAGAAAACAGCTGATGTGGCAGCCATTGCTAAACTGTTCTTTCGAGAGGCAGTGAGGCTTCATAGGTTTCCAAAATCAATTACCTCTGATAGAGACACTAAGTTTTTGAGTCACTACTTTTGGAGAACTTTGTGGGCATGTTTGATTCATCTTTGAAGTATAATAACACAACTCACCCACAGACCGATGGACAGACTGAAGTGGTGAATAGGACTTTGGATAATTTAGTACGATGTATTTGTCGTGATAAGTTGAAGAATTGGGATTTTCTTATCGCACAAGCTGAGTTTGCCTACAACAATGCTATTTATAACTTTATCAGTCGATCTCCATTCTCTGTGGTTTACACTAAAGTACCAAATCATGCACTAGAACTTATTCAATTACCTAAAAATATTAACATCCATGCTATTGCAGCCAAGTTTGCTAAAGAAACCCAAGAAATACAAGTCGAGGTGAATGAACAACTTGAAAAAGCTAATGCGAAGTATAAGGCTAATGTGGACCCATACAGGAAGAATCAAGTGTTTGAGGTGGGAGATGAAGTAATGGTGTTTATGAATAAGAAGCGGATTACTGAACATCACCATAAGTTGAAGGCCAAGAAGTATGGTCCATTCAAGATCGTGAAGAAAATTAATAACAATGCATATGTCATTCAGTTACCTTTGTGAATGGGTAACATCAACTCAACCTTTAATATTGCAGATATTTATCCCTGCTTACCGAAGTGCAAGTTAGGTTATCCAGAGCATAACTCGAGGTTGAGTTCTTTACAAGTAAAGAGGATTGACGTAGAGCTTTAATAAATCTATTTATTTATTTAATTATTGTGTTTTATTTCTATTATAACTACAATGACGTTTTTATCTTTGTTATTAGGTTTTAGGTCATTATAACTCATAAATACTTCTTTATTGTATTGTGGAAGAACCTTTTGCCTATTTTCAATTGAAACACTCTATTTCTCTTAAGGTTTTCGTCTGCCTTTTGAGTTATTTGTAGATCTTGGATTAGAGTACCATGTTTCCGTGTTGCGTCAACATCTATCACAAAGTGGAGACAATACCTATTAGGACAACATTTCTGGATTTGCTTTGATCAAAAGATTTTAAAAGAACTAATGACTCAAAAGTTATTCATACCCCATAATAACAAAATGAGCTTACAAGCTATTGGGTTATGACTTTGAGATTCATCAGCAACTTGGCGAGAGTAATGCCGTTACTAATGTGTTATCCAGATTCCATTATGATGAATATTTCATCATTTTTATTTCTTTATCATCTCAGGTTCCCGCTATGATGGATCACTTTAGACAATATTTTCAACAACCAAAAGGCCATAAATTAGTGACCGTTTTACAAATTTCATCTTTTCAATTTCCAAGATTTTATACCTGATATAGCCAATTACTTTTTGAGTTCCACTCCACCTCATTAGTTGGTCATTGAGGCACCAAATCGACAGTAGCTTGTCTTTAAGCATTTTTTTTGGTGGCCCAGTTTATACAAGGATGTTATGTCCGTTGTATCTTAATGTACAACATGCCATCAAAATAAGTATCTACCGCATAAACCTTACGGGCTTCTACAACTCCTACCTATTCCTAATCAAGTATAGGAAGATAATTCCATAAACTTTATTACTAATCTTCCTACTTCATTTGGATATATAGTTACATGGGTTGTGGTAGATCGATTTACCAAATATGCACACTTCATTGCTCTTCCAAAGAAGTTCATGGCAGTCCAAGTTTTGGTGAAAATATATTGCCTACACGGTACTCCTAAATCAATAGTTAGTCACCGTGATAAGATCTTTTCTTTTAAAAAAATCGTGATAAGGTCTTTCTTAGGACATTTTAGGAAGAGTTGTTCAAACTTTGTGGTACCGAACTTAAATTTAGTAGCTCGTACCATCCTGAAGCAGACGATCAAACAAAAGTTGTGAACCGTACTTTAGAAGCATAATTGAGGTGCTTCACTTGAGAAATTTCTTCACCTTGCAGAGTATTGGTGTAATACTATCAAACACTCTGCTACTGGATTTTTCGTCTTTCAGACACTATATGATCATACCCCTCTGACTGCGTTTAGATTATGTTGGAGGCTTTACCACTGTTCTATTCTATCTCTCAACGAGTCCTACAGTAATGACAACAAATCATTTAAACTTTGGAAGCCAACCCAACTTGGGTTCAACAATGCATGCAACCTTACATAAAGCTCAAAATATTCCAGTCAGGTGATTGAGTTTACCTTCGCTTGCGTCCTTACAGATATACTTCGGTAGCACTTCAACCCTTGCAAAAACTTTTAAAACGTTTCTATGGTCCATTTTGCATTTTGAATCGCATCGACGAGGTCGCGTATAAACTCGTGTTACTAGACAATGAAAAGTTAATCTTGATTCTAATTCTATTTTAGGCTAAGTTTGGTTGGAAGTTTTATAATATAATGAAATAGAATGTAATATTATTTTATTATTTGAAAGTAGATTTATAATAGAATGGAATAGGATAAAATAGAAGAAGGGAGTTTCATATTATATCTTATTTCATCCTAAACAGTAAAAATGAAAAACTTTTAATTTAAGAGTTTAGTATGAAATGTAAAATGATAAATAACTTTACATTATATTATATTATAAACCCTTCATTCAAACAACATTTCATTTTATTATATTATGAACCTTCGCATTTATCTCAAACAATAATTTTTTAATATTATATCTATTTATGTTTTTTTTTGGTTGTAATCAATTTCATTCTTTTTATTCTATTTTCTAGTTCCTTTTATATGTACCTATTATTGTTTATTATGCACTACTTTTGATGCAAAGTGGAGGCTTTACGAGATCCGGTTTAAATCCAAACGATAGTCGTTTCTTCATTCTTAGATTAGTATTGTGCGTTACTGCGTAATTCGAAAAGAAGCCTAACTACTCCCTACGACAACTGTACTCTGAACTCAGATCCCAATGAAGCATCGAATGGAGGCGACGGCGCGACGACGGCGAGAGCGGTCATCTGTGCTAAGTAGTCTGAATATGCTCATTCTCTTCATAGTTATTTGTTTTGCACCGCCAGCAGCGGATGCCCTGAGACCGGGCTTCGTCTTCTTGAGAACCAGAGGAAGATGCACTCCACAGTAAGATCTCTCTTCGTATTAGCAACAATACGAACCTTGGTCTGGTTGTAATGCAATTTTAAATTTTTGGCTTTGGTGAGACAGGTTCTGGAGTAGTAGGACAGAGGCATGGCCCAGGATGGTCCCACAGACATCTACGATATCGAAGGTGTTTGGGTCATTAATTTATGAACGGTTTGGATCCGATCTGACATTGCTGGAATCGACAGCTAGGAACGAAGAAGAGAGTAACGCCTTCGGTGAGTTGCTGAAGCAGGCGAGTGCAGCACTTCTCAACTCTTATGCGAGGGAAGGGTATCCCTACTCGTCTTGGGAAGTGAAGAGGCTGTTTATTGAAGCATTCGTCTCGGAAAAGTCTGCCCTTACTCAAGCCAAACACTTTTCCATGGCCAATCAGGCTTGTAATTAAATTAATTAAAGCCTTTTTTAATTTTCATATATTAAAAAAACATTTCAAGTATTGTTTGTTTTTGTTCCTTTGGTTTGTTTGTTTACATGGATATGGTGACTCCATTTATGGTTTTGTGAGTCCCTTTCTAATCCAACATCGTATACCCATCCTGCAAGAGACGTAATATATTATTATATGTTCTAATATTTTAAAAATTAGATAAGATATCAACCCAATCAAATGAAATATTTAAGATTTAAAGGTTGAATATGTAATGAATTTTTATAAAATTGGTGTATAATAAATAAAAAGTAAAAGAATATAAGAATAAGTAAAAATATAATATAAAATAAAATATTTTATTAAAATAAAATTATACCAATGTCTCTTAATGTATAATAAATTAATAATAAATCTAATAATTCTAACAAAAATTGAAACTAATATAAAACTTAGAATAATAATATGTATTTTTGAAAGAGGTTGTATCACATCATCAAAAGTTCTAAATTATCCAATATTATTTAAAGACTCAAACTATATTTTCATCTAAAGTATTTAAATTAACATTTTCTACTACATTCAAATAAACTACAAATTAGTAATGTATGAAACTCTAGTGTAAATAGAATATATTATATTTTTAATATTAATTATTATCAATTGATAATTAATATTAATAAATGTTCTTAATTCATTCGTTAGGATAAATGCATTTTCTTCATAAATCATTTTTTCAAGTTTATTATAATCAAGATCAAGCGATGATTCTTTCTTCGATCAAAAAATTGGTATGATCTATACAATCAATATTAACTAGATTATATGTTCTCTTCTTCTTACTGAGTGCTCTATATACATAATCAAGAAATTATAAAGTCAATAATAATAAAATAATAAAATAAAAATAAATCAATAAAATATATGTTCTTCATTATCATATTATAAGTAACGTAAACAAAAGTATTGATTTTTGATGTTCCAAATGATTTTCTTTCTTTATATAAATAAGTTAAAAAATGTTCTAATTACGTTTACAACTTAATACAAAAGTTATTTGACTGAGTAATCTAATAGTAAGTTTTTTTAGTGTTGGTCAACTTTCACCAAATAATCTCCACCACTCATCTGTATTTTAAATTAATAGTTATGTGAAATAAAAACATACATTATTAACAAATGAACGATGAAATAAAAATATGAAACTTACTAAGCTGCATTTTTTTAATCATAAGTTGTCTCTTTACAGAGGATCTAGCAGAACTCTCTAAACATTTACAATATAATTTAATTTCATTTATTTCCTTTGATTGTTATTTAATAGAGAAAATACCTTTGCATTTAATCATATCAAAGAGACTGCCCATAATATCATTTGTACATGCGTCTCCATTATATAAACAATAAGAATTGAGAAAATAAGCTACTAAGTTGATCTTTTGAATAAGATGCTTATCCTATTGTTGGTCAAAAATATTTTTATAAGGCTTGTAAAGTCTCCCCTGCCTTGTAAAAAGACATAATTTGTTTTGTGAACTCTTTATATATCTTCATTTATATATCATCAAGATGGTTTTCAACAATCTTATGAGTGGAGACAAATTCTTCATAGTGATCACATAGACATCCCAAAATTTATTATCTAAAATAATATCATAAACTTCTTTTCCTTTGACTCTTTTTGATAACTTATAACTTGAAAAATATTTACTTGTCACTAAATTTTAAAATAGTTATTTAAGTTTATAAATACTATTCAAAGTAATAAACGTAGTTGCAAACTTAATAGCAGTAGGACACACAACCTCAATCCAATCTTCTTACTTTATTAACTAAGAAAAATGTAATGTGATTATATACAAAAATTATGATCTTAAATGCATATGAAGTAAGACTAGAAATATTTTTCATACCACCAATATCTTTAAAATGAAATTTATACAATGAGCATTGCATGAAGACCAATAAATATACTCATACTTTGATTGTAACAAGTACCTAATTGATACATAATTAGTTGCATTATCTGTAACAAAATGCAAAACATTTTTTTGGTCCAATACATTTGGCAATTTCATAAAAAAATTCAGATAAAGCATAAGCACTTTTTACCATATAAGACGTATCAACAAACTTGATAAAAGTTGTTCCAATATTAGAATAAACTAAAAAAATTAATCAAGGTTCTTTTTCTTTGGGCAATTCACCCATCTGTCATAATAGTGCATCATGTTGTTTGCTAATTAGACTTTTATATATATCCATAATCAACTAACATTCCTTTTTTTAAATCTTGAAGCAAAAACACATAAATCTTATAAGAAGAAGGTACCATAAATCTTAGACCTATTGTTATTGAAACATCTATTGCTTCTTAAAAATAGGGTAAATTTAAAGCCTTTAAAAGAATACATGAATGATAGAACCATCTAGCCCATACTCGTTTATATCGCAAAAGAACATCCTTATCAATCAAAACACCTTTTAAACTAGGTTGAGACCTAGGAGTAGTTCTTGGAGGAAAATGAGGATCTTGTTTATATCATAACAACATCCTTATCAACCAAAACACTTTTTAAACTAAGTTGAGAACTAGGAGTAGTTCTTAGAGGAAAATAAGAATCTATGTCAATAATAACTTTACTTTTTTTTATCTAATACTTATTATGCTTCATAATCTCTAAGAGATATATTGTGAGTCTCTTTATATTCCTTTTTTTTTTACTTATTGCTATAAATAATTTCCATTGCTCTCACATACATTAAATGGTAATTTTTTTGTAAAAGATAATATTAGCCTTAACATCAGTAAGATGTTTTTCATTCTATAAATTCCTCTCTCTTTAAATATTTTTACCACAAAACATACAATTATATTGGATATTTCCATCATATGCTTGCAAAGAAGAAGAAATAATTCTATACTAGACCATACTTACCATGAGCAGAGGATATTACGTTTATCAACAACAAACAACAACAACAACAAAACATAATATGAATTTCGCTGATATACCCAGTCTGGAGAGATCCAGTAACATGCGACCTTACCCTTAACTAATAGAGAGGCTATTTTTAAATGATACACATGAAAAGAGAGAAAGAGAGAGCGATCTAGAGAGAGAGAGAAGGAGAAGAAAAGAAAAAGAAAAGAAAAATAACAAGAAGAAGAAAAAGATGAAGAAGAAGAAGGAGAAAAAAAAATGATAATAATAAGAACAATAACAACAACAACAACAACAACAACAACAACAATAACAACAACAACAACTATTAAATCAAGCTAAATCCTTAATAGGGTGTTTAGTTGACTAGAATGATCATTCCATTATTGATATATTCTTGGAAATAGATTATTCCCTTGTTTGGTTAAGAAAATATACATAATAATACATAATATATAATCCAAGCTACATCTTTATTTCTTGAGTTTGGGAAAAAAGTAAACCCATTAGCCTCCTATCTTTATTTATTCCATTTGAGTTGGGAATAAAACTGAGGACGTGTTGAACAAGAATATCCTTAAAGAATCTATATAATTACTTAGTCTATTTTATCTTTTCTTACTTCTTCTCCTACTTTTTCACTATTTGATGACTCCAGTTCCTCTTTTCTTTTTCTACATTTGCTTCTCTTGTATTCAAATCAAAAGATTTTACAACATCTTATGATAATAAATGTACTCTCTTAGTTTCTAATAATCATTGTTTTCACCCTTCTTCAGATCTTTAGGTTTGTCTTTCTCTATCTCTCTCTAATATTAGTGTTAGGTTATTTAAGTTAGAGTTTTATTTAAGCTACTTAGAGTGATTTATAAGAAGCATAAATCGAACATTTTTTTATTTGTGTTTCGCTTTTTATGTTCTATAATTTCCTTTTTGTAACTATGAAATATTATCTTCAAAAATTAGGTGCTTTTAATCAACAACAAAAGTATTTTATATTTGGGTATTATCTGTCAAGGTATCGCTTCTTCCTTTTTTCTCTCTTACTCTACTTTATGCCATTAACTATTTTGAATTATTTTATGGTTGTTCTCTTACATTGTACCTTTTTTGAACAAATTTATGTAAATACATTAGAAAATTTATTTTTTCTAGTCATGACTTGTTTGGGTTTGAGTAGAAATGCTGAAAGAAGAAAAAGGCTTGTGGCTATCTTGACTATGTAGTTGGAGATGTGTTATGCTATTAGTTGGTTATTGAGTTTATTGTCATCAGAGGCATCTTTTTATAGTTATAGGCCAAGGGTTAGATGTTATTTTCTTGATTTTTTTTATTAAAATCGAGATTATGTGAGGCGAATTGTGCGTGACAATGATGAGGCATGTATTTTAATAGTTAGGATGAATAGGCAATCATTTTTTAAACTAAGTGAAATGCTAGAAAGTATAGGAGGATTAAAGTCAACAAAAAATATGCTTATTGATGAACAAGTAGTAATTTTCTTACACATTATTACTCATCATGTTAAAAATCGAGTTATTAGGAAAAGTTTTAGAAGGTCAGATGAGACAATTAGTCAGTGTTTCATAATGTTTTAAATGCAGTGATGTATTTTTAAGATCTTTTATTTAGAAAACCTGAGCCCATACCAATATACTCTTCGGACCATCGATGGAAGTAGTTTAAGGTAGATAATCACCCTATTACTTTTATAAAAAAATGTAGTATATGTAAATAAGGTTCCTCCCCTATTTATAGAGTGAAAAATAAATGGAACCTCAAGAACCATATTTCTCACAATGGCAGAACAACAAAGCAAATTGAATGACTGGATAAAATGCAAGTCAACCAACTTACATCAACACCCAAGTTTTTAAGGCTGAAGCAAAGAACTAAAACAGGTAGCTAAAGCTACACATGAATTTAATAACATATCATCATCCCATGGCTCATTTGAGTAATCTTGGTGGCCATGGTCTCTTTAACTGTATGTTTTTATATCTTACTGAATTTTAAAAAAAGCTTATAGACCAAATATAGTATAACATTTCTTATGTACAATTTCTCCATTTCACTATAGAAATTATTTTTAGTTTTAACCCACAACAATTATGGATATTTTAATACAAGTTTTTAATCTTTTGACCTGCACCTTATTTTTATTTTTGTAACTTGCATCATTTGTATATTGTCTCACATGCATGTGGGTCCACCGGAAACAACCTTTCTACTATATAGGGGTAAGGCTGCGTACTATCAGACCTCCTCAGACTCCGCTTCATTACAGGATTTCGGACTGGGTGCTGATGATGATGATGAACCAATCACTCTATAAGAGATAAGTACTACCTATTTACAAGTTTAGGGTAACTACAACAAGAATTATAAGAATCTCTTTACTAGGGATCATTTATCTAAATTCTAATACGCCAAAGTTTTCTTTTGTGGGTCATCTCCTTTGTAAGTTCTAATATTGCCATATCATTCTTGATCAACTCCCTCCAATTTTTCTTAGGTCTCCTTTTTTCCTTGTACAGTCTCTGAGTATGATCTTCTCGCATCTTCTCATTGGAGCATCTAGGTGTCTCCTCTTAACATGTACAAATCACCCAAGCCTTGTCTTTTTTAATTTGTCAATAATATTAGCTACCTTTGATCTGTCTCTTACAATTATATTCCTGACCTTATCTCTTCTAGTCAGGATGCACTTCTATCAAAACATTCATACCTCTATCATCATTAGCTTATGACTATGTACTTGTTTGATAGGACAACATTCAACTCCATAAAGCATGGCTGACCTAATTGCTAAATAATATAATTTACAATTTCAACCTAAAAATATGAAAAAAAATTCTATTAGTTTTGTACAAAAATAATTCACAACAATTACCATAACAAAAATAAGTTACAAAATCCTATAATAATGAATCAAAGAATAGAGATGAAACAGAAAGAAAGAAGATGAAAGTGTAAAAATAATAATACCCCTTAACTTGATCTTTGTGTCTTTTGCATTTTTGGTCTCTATTTGTTAGTATGAGATTTAGCTTCATCACCACATCCAAAAATATAAACAACAATAAAAAGAAAGATTAACTTGTGATTTGTTGGCACAAAGAATCAAACAATAATATATATAGAAGAAAGATAACAAAGGTTGAAAAATAATTGAAAAAATTAAAAAATCAATCCAAATATGAGATCAATAGAAAGATTTAATAAAAATAAAGAGTAATCGAAGATATAGAAACTTAATCATAGATGAAAATTAATTGTTTTTGGAAATTATATAAATGCGAAGAGTCACTACAAAAGTCGAAGTATGAAAAGATAAGACTGAAAAAGGCTTTTAGATTCCGTCAACATCCAAGCCTCGTACGGGACAATATGCAAATTTATATTGTAAATGTGAAACTTTAATTGTTGTTTACTCTTAACACCCTTTACTTTATTTGAAGTATCCATGTAGTACCATAAAACTATGAACACAACAGCCCAATGCATTAACGTATTAAAAAAAATCCCCGTTTTGCCCAAGGAGCTAGAGCTAGAAGTTTGATAGGACTTGACTTCTGAAATTGTTTGGTCATAGAAAGAAGTGTTACACGTGTAATAGTACAATGAGTTAGAGATAGAAGTCTGATAAGAGTAAGAATTGACTTTTGAAATATTTTATCATGGACAGAGAAGTATTGTGGAAGACTAGAAGTCCAATACACGTATCTCGTCCTCCAACAAAGTCCAATGCGTATCTAATCCTCAATTCCTCATTTGATCCTATAGCAAATTTAATAAGTAATGTTTTAAAAATTGAATCGAATCGGCCGGTTCGACTGAAAATAATTTAAATCGATTAATTGTCTGATTCGAATAATCTATTAGTATAAAAATCGACCGATTTATCACGCAGTGTATTTATCAACTAGCAAAGTATTACTGTACAATGCGTAGTAATAATGCGCAGTAATAATGCCCAGTTAATTTAGTAAGTTATAATGTAAGGAAAGAATAGTTATGGAAATAAAAAAATATAAGATTATAATTAATATGAAGGGTGAATAAAAATTAATTGATTAGATAGTTAAAAACATTGATGGTTTATTATGAACTGAAAAGTGTTAATTAATTTTTATTTAAGCATGATTAAAAAAGTATTAATTGCAGGAAAAATATATGATCTATTAATTATAATGTAATATATAAAATAAAATTAATAAACAATGAGAAAATATATATGAG
>JANIIA010000010.1:20224915-20242132 GCA_027478495.1 Erythroxylum alaternifolium | reverse complement strand
TTGTAACATAGCTGAAACGTTCTCCCCCAATTGCACTTTCTCATCAAATTTTAATTTCCTCTTCGAAGTGCAAAGTTTGTTAAGGAATTTCGCATATTGTGGAATTTGTTTAATTGCATCAAAAAGAGGAATATTTACCTGAAATTTTTGGAAAGTCTCCCAAATTTCCTTCTCTTGCTCTTCCTTATTTGCTTTGGCAAATCGACTGGAAAAAGGAAGCGGAATCACCATATTCTTCAGCTTGTTTTGCATCATCTTTGGTTGTGAGGTTGCCTTTTGCGTGATTTCTTCTTCTACTTCTCTTTTGGAATTCTTTATAATTGAGTCCTTCAATTCCTTACCACTCCGCAGCGTGATAGACTTCATACTTTGTTTAAGATTGATCTCTGGTTATGCTAGAAATATCCTAGAGGATTGCGGTTCCAATCGATTTATGACAGTTGTCATTTGGCTTATTTGATTTTTGATGTTTCGTTGTTGACTCTCAATATTTCAGATACTTGCTTCAGTAATCCGCTGAAACGTCAAAGTGTTAGTAGCCAAAGTTTGCACTATATCTTCCAAAGAAGACTTACCTTTGGAATTGGATGTTGTATTTTGATTTTGTCGAGGCATAAACGGTTGTCTATACTGTTGGAAATTTGTGGTTGCTTGCTACCCTTGAGGATTTCCATAACGCAAATTCGGGTGACCACGTCATCCCGAATTTTAGGTGTTGGAATATGGGTCATACTTCCTTTGACTTGGTCCAGCAAAACCTACTACGACATTCACAAGTTCTGCGTTTTCATCCTGCAACACCGGACATACATCAGTAGAATGTCTTAACATTGAACATATTCCACATACCTTTGCTTCTTCCTTCTTCGTAACTGTGATTTGTCGCACCAAAGAAGTAAGGTCATCTAATCTTTTCTCCAACGTGGCCACGTTTACCTCACTCACGACTTTTATTCTATACCCAGTACGAATGCCAAATTGTTGAGTATTGGAGGTCATGTTTGCAATTAATTCCCTTGCAGCCGTTGGTGTTTTTTCAACTAAGGCACCATCGCTTGCAGCATCAATCATACTTCTATCCATAAGTAAAAGACCTTTATAAAAATATTGAATTAACAATTGGTCAATTATTTGGTGATGTGGACAACTAGCACAAAGTTTTTAAAATCTTTCCTAATATTCGTAGAGAGTTTCTCCTATATGTTGTCGAATTTCGCAAATTTACTTTTGAATATTGGCTGCTCTTGATGCTGGAAAATATTTTTCGAAGAAAAGCCTCTTCATTTCAGCCCATATTTTCACATTTTCTCGGGCTGAATAGTATAACCAATCTTAGGCATCATCCTTGAGAGAAAATGAGAAGGCTCTTAGCTTAATCTGCTCTTCTGCCACATTCGTCGGCTTCATTCCTATGCAAACTACATCGAATTCCTTCAAGTGTTTCTGCAGATCTTCTCCCAGTAGACTCCTAAAAAAAGGTAATAAATGAATCAGCCCAGATTTTAATTCAAATGTATTATCATAACCTAAATTTGGAAAATTAATGCATTGGGGTTGTTGAACGTCCGTGGGCACTGCTAGTTCACGAAGGGTGCGGTTTGCTGCCATCCGTTATATTTTCAGCACTTGTCACTACTGTTTCGTCTATTTCTGTAGTGCTTTTGCTATTTTCTCAATTTCATAATTGTAATGCAAATTTTCAGATTGATTTGAACGCGTAACGTACATAAACCATTAAAAACTCCCCGGCAACGGCGCCAAAATTTGGTACTGCTATCGTCTGCAACCAAATTTAAAAGAAATCACTTCCGTTAATACAATTTAATATAGTAGTGGTAAGTGGATATTGTTCCCACGAGGAATCTTAACAGTAAAGGAGTTACGAATTCAAATCAAAGTAACAAAATGGGTGGGGGTTTTAATTCACGACAATTTAAGGAAAAATCGCAAATTAAAAGAAATAATTAGATCTGAAAACTTAATGGGAAATACCTTGATTTTCGGTTCACCGATGTTATCATGCTAAAATGGATCCTCGATATAAAAATTCAATCATTAATAAACATTCATGAGGGATGTTTTCTCTTAAGTGTAATGACTAGAAACATGTATCCTAGCATTCTTATTAAACAACAACCTAGATACGATCGTAGGTTTAATTAAATAATAGCTTTACGAATCAAGAAACCAATGAGCAAGAAAAATACATGTACGACATGCATTCAATCAAGCGAATATCTTCTTAGAATTTCCGACTCTTAACGTAAAGAAGGTAATCCTAATTGCTAATTGTGATTAACAAAATTGAACGTCATATTTCATTAATCTAGCTATTGAACGAATTAATTCCTAGTTGCGCACCTAGAAATCAATCAACTCAATTAGAAAAAGTAATTCAGAAGACATTCAATGTTCATCAACAACATAAACTTTATTGAAACATCTCACACATAATAGATAATAATATGGCTTCCCTCAATCCAGAAAAGGAATTTAGTTACTCATAAAAAAAGTAAAAATAAAAAAGAATAGCCAAACACAATGTCTCCATCTCTCGTCTTTCTCTAAAGAATCTGAAAATCCCTAAAGAAATAGTGCAGAAAATTAAAGCTAGTTATGGTTGTCTAGAAAAATCAGAAGAAAAGTGCAGAAAACTAAAACTACTCCTAAAGTGTGCCACAAAAAATAGAAGAAAAATATTGCAGAATTGTAAAACTACTCCTATCTATGGCTGAATAGAAAAAAAAAAGAAATTCTGCAGAAAAACGTAAACTACTCCTAATACTGGCTCCGTGAACAATAACTCCACCATCCTTTTATGCTTTTTTCGATTTCTTCTCTATCTTTCCTTGATTTTCAGCAGATAACGTATCCCCCAATTTTAGGTGGTCAATCCCCTTGATAAGGTGGCAATATGATCTTTAAAGATTGTGAAAATCTCGATTTTGAATCTTGAAAATAGATTTGCAAATTGATTTTATCCTTACATGTGGCCACGTCTAGTGATTGAATTGCTGTCAGATTTGGAATTTTGGATTTTCTTCATTTCTTTTTCATCTTTTTGATTCAATTTTATCTCTAAGGTGTTGAAAATCATCTGCAAATAATTATAAGACAAATCCATTAATTTTGAATAATAATTTCAACACATTAAAGAGAATTCAATACAAAATAAGCGTAAATTGATAACTTAACAAACTCTAGCAGAAAGAATTTAGTAGGCAAAGTTTATACACTTCCAATATCCTGTTTACTAGGAGCTCACTCTCGAATTCTTCACTTCCCTTTATTTCGAACCTAGTAACCCTAACAAAATGTCGTTTAGGTTGCGGGAACAAACTTATGAGCTAAACATTGAAATCATGTGGGATATTTATGGGTTCCTCGAATCTTCCATTATCGAATAGCAAGATGATTTTTGTGCTTCTCATTATTGGAATGAGCTCATTGGGTTAGAGCAATTCGACACTAAGAATGCCCACAACAACATCATATGAACCTATGAGCACCTGTTATTGCATAAATTCATGTTTCAATTGGTTTTTGACAAATCAAAAACCAACAAGTGCTCAACAAAGGAACTTTTTTTGTTGTGGTGCATGGATCACAGCATCCCAGTGTGCACCTCCACATATGTGCTGAATGCTATTATTACGACTCTATGTAAGACGGGCAACGATTTAGGTATGGGGTACTTGGATTGTTAAGTACTATGGTGTGGATTGTAGTGGTTTAACTGTCTGCCTCCCGGATTTTCTAAATCACCATCATTTATGGCGTGCTAAAATCCTTAAGTCCTATAATATGAAATTTTGAAACATCAGTCAAAAGACTCATGTGAAGATTAGGGCTAGTCAGGCAAGTTCTGGCACAGTGCTGCCTCAGTAGGTAGAAGAGTACTCAACTAGCGAGGAGTCCACAGAGGAAGAAGACACAAAAGAACTTGGGTGGAAGAAAGTGCTCGATACAATCTTTGCCAACACCAAAGTAATTACAGATACACTTGTAGAAAACTCTAGAAGGATGAAGGAGATGGCCCAAACATAATGATGTCAGAGCTGAGATATACGTCAGATTCATCGATATTTCGAGGCTCAAGGTGCCCAACTGCCACCTCTGACACCATCCTCGCCTCCATCACCATGAGGCTTTATTTCTAACTCTTTTCTTTTAAATTTAGTGTTTATTTTTATTTTTATTTTATTTTATGTTTCTTTCTTCCATGTGTGTTTGTTTGCCTCCTTCTCACATTAAGGCCAATATGTTGTTTAAGTGTAGGGAGGGTTGTGTGTTTTGCTTTGAGTATGAATTTTGCATATTGTATGACAGTTGTTAGGTTGCATAATGTGAATTGTGTCAATGTGTCAATGGCTTAAATGAATTGAAATTGATTTAATTTTGAACATAATCTATCAAGTTATGAAGGGTTATTACTCGCGAAATTAGTAATTTAAGTTCTTTGGCTAAATACGCAAGTTAATTGGGATTTAGCATTAGTTTATCACCCTATAAGTTGTCACATCCATTTATAATTTTAGGTTTTTCAACAAAAGTAGCTTTCCTAGTATTTTGTTTTCATAAAAACGAGTAGCTAAAGCATTAAGGTAGGCATTAAATAATATAATGTTTTGTAAATTTTAAATAAATAACTATTCCGCTAGCCTTCGGGTTATAAATAGAGCTAGTAGCCAGTTGAGAACGTGATATAGCTAAGTAAACGGATCGACACACATCAAAAATATGTGCCTTCGCATCAAAAGGCTATAATGACATTCCAACCAAGCAATTTGATAAAAACATAACTTAGTTGAGTAACCTGTTCGACATTCATTACCAATATTTGCCTCCGTGTAAAAGACTAGGTCTATGACCACAAAAAGTAAATAAAAAATGGTTTCTAATAAAACCTTTCAAACTTGTAAGTAGCTTGACTTTTCATGAAAATGTCCTTAGTTAGTGGTCGTTATGTCCTAAGCGTCATACACTTGTTATTTTTGTCACTGAATGTTGTCATTTTTTTGTTCTTAATAGTCTTTCTTGAAAGTTGTCGTTTTATGTAATGATCTTATGTCTCTTGTCTATCCCTTGTAAGACACAAATATAACCTGACTATTATCTTTTGTTTATTAATGAATTCTTTAGTTTCTCAAAAAAAGTTTGAAGGACCAAATAATTATTAATGTATGTGTACAATTGAAAAGAGTGAATAAGTTGACATTTGGGTTTTAATTAAATATGTATATTTAGTTCAGAGTTCCTAGACATAGATTTTGCATGTTAATGATTTGGAACAACTTAAATGATTGTGTTCAAAGTTAAATTTATTTCATGAAGTTGAAGTTATTAGCTCATTACTGCATTGTGTGCTTTGTGATTTTTGTGTGTTTGTTTGCTTAAGGACAGCAAACATTTAAGTGTGGGGATGTTGATAAGTGTAAATTGCATTGTATTTTAGGGCATAGTTGATATGTGTTTAGTCATTAATTCAATCATTTAGTATCTGTTTAGATTATAATTGTGTTAGTTTGTTAATTATTTATGTTTTAAGTGTTTTATAGGTTAGTAAAAGCTTTTAAGCTTAAATTTGAGGTACCTTGATGTATTTGTTAGTTTGTCAGGGTCAACATCGAAGAACGGAGAAGTTTCGGAGACACTCAGGTTGAATCAATAACCCACGATCATGACATAATAGGCCACTATCATGACAGAAGCACCAAAGTTGGCCCACGATCATGGCAAGACATGACCCAAGATCATGGCCTGCATGCCACAATTGTGACAGAAGCCCAGGAAATGGCCCACGATCGTGGTATACAGGGCCATAATTACGGCCTGCATCGGGCAGACACGCAGATACTCAAAAAGGTCAAGTTTTGAGGGATTTTTTGGACCTTTCAGACCCCGAAAAAGCCCTAGGGTTGCTCAGAACACAATAGGATATTTAAAGAATAAGAAAAGAGGCAGAGAAGAGCTTTTGCATCAGCCACCTTGACAAACGCTAGAGAGAAATCATCGAGAGATAGAGGAAGAGAAGAAGGAAGAGAGAAAAGGAGAAGAAGTTGACTCGATGTATTTCCTAGATTAGGAGGTTTCCTAACGTCATTGCCTCCCATCATCCATTTAGATTGTATTTCTTGTCTATTTCAGTTGTATTATTGTATAGAATTGGATTGAACAGTTGATGATAGGATCTAGAATGTTGAAGATGTTCTAAACTCACCTTCGGAATTTTATTCTTGAATTAATGCAAATCTGATTGTTTGTGTGTTTATTTGATCTATTGTGGTTTAATTCTGTGATTGTATAATTTGGTAATAAACTGAGAGGGTGAATCAAATGAAAAATAATTAAATTAGACTAAAGAGAGTTAGGTGATTTACTAGAATAAGAATTGAATCAGATCAAGAAATTGTGCAAAGAGAGATCTTGCATAGGTTTCCGATAGTTTATTAGAGAACTTCAGAACTAATTAAGATTTTGGACAGGTTGGAAATTGAGATATTGAAACTCCCATAATCTGATTAGGGTTTATGATTTAGGGTTAATGGTTATAACTTGAGAGAAAGTAATCAACCCTAGGATAGTCTAGAACTAATAATCCAATAATTCATAATCAGTTAGGTTGGCATTAAGGATAGGTAAAATTCCCTTTCTCTCAATTGGTGATTTCTTTGAGTTGATTCTCGGGTGTGCTGCAATTGCTTAGTAATTATTATTTTTGTGTTTGATTCTTAATTTGATTGATTAAATTAAATTTTAGTTTCGTGTAACTTGAATTTCTATTATTGTTTCTGACCTTAGATTTTAGGATTAGATTAACTCCCTCCTCGTGGGATCGACACCTTTGGTACTTTGCTAACGAACCATGCGCTTGCAGATTATCGAGGGCTAATATTAAAACTTACAGACAACCAAACCATGATCAATACATTCAAATATCATTATATTAATTACCATATATCATTATATTAATTACAATACATTTAAAAATAATTGCATTATAGATAAATAATGGATATTAAATATTAATAAATATTAAATAGAACTGATATAGAATACATTAGAATATAATTTCCACAATATATTTAGACTTACCATATAAATTTGTCAACAATATTTTTAGAATTAGAATCATTATCAATAATATTAAAATTGATTTTTATGAATATGATATTAAGTTACAAATTGATCAACTGAAAGTTAGTAAATTCATAGTTATAAATAAGAGAGTTAGTTAAGCATTGACGACACTTCTAAAAAAGTATCACAAAAGGGTAGCCCTTGCCAATGATTTTGTAGAAGCATTGCCAAAGGTGAAGCCTTTTGCCACGCTTTCTCGAAATCGTCACTAAAGGGTTTCCTATTTTGGCAATAGTTTTTAGAAATCATCGTGAAAGTGTGACCTTTTAGTGACGATTTTTGTATTCGTCGCCAAATACTCCCAAAATAACGTCTTATCAAATTGAAAACCTAAATACCTAAAGATAGGACGAAATCATAGCTCTTGTATTTATTTTCCTAATTACGATAAACTCTCTTCTAGTTTGGTGACTAAGATCACAACTTGGGCTTCATCTCTGGTGTTAGTTTTTGTCTTCAGTGTGCATCTTCATCTTCATCACTGGTGTGTGTCTATGTCTTTGTCACCACATGAGGGATTTGGTTTTCCAGGTTATTCATTTCCATAATTCCTATACATAGTGTGTTGGAGTTTATCTAAGTGAGTGTAAATCTTGGTTGTCTTTGTTTGTTTTTCTATTTTTCATTTAATTTTCATCAAGTTGTCTCAATTAGTCACTACAACAGAAGGGGCTTTTAGCAAAGAATATTTTCATCCCTAAAAGTCTCAAAAAATTTTATCTATAAAAAAATTTGTCACATGAATCTTTGCAAAATTGCGCAAGCAAAATATTATTGGTGATGTTTTTTACAAAATTGTTGCAAATTATATTTCACTCTTATATGAGATATGTCGTGGAAAGAGATAGGCGAGGACAAAACAAATCGTCGCCAAAGATATTTTGGGACACTTTCTTTTTATGGCTAAAATTTATTAGCTACGTTACCATATTTGTAGGTAATAATGTTTTGCAACGACTAACATTTTGTAGCAAAATATATTTTGCGACAGTTAGGGGAACATAGATAAAAGTTATTGGCAATGGTTTATTGAACGTAGATAAAAAGTTTTGGTGACAATTTTAGAATCGTAGCCAAATCTTTTTAGCTACATTTTTATTTAATTTTTAATAATTTTCAAAAATTATTAATGACTTTTTCAAGAATGTAACTAAAAGGTTTTGGTGACGAGTTTTGATTTTATACTAAACATTCCAATTAAAAATTTTTCATTTAATTATAATTGATGGTAAGATTTTTAATCCATCTTATTGTTTGTAATATTTAGATTTTTCGACTTATAATTTATTAAACGAAAATATAAATAAAAATAGAAGTATTTTATATAAAAATAAAATGTCATTAAATGTTAATTACAAGTGTTAACAAAAGAAATTATAAACAAACTAAGACTCATTTTCATTGTCACTACTACTTACATAATTTGAGCTAAGTGTTTGTTTGACCATCTTTTCAAGCTTGGCCGACTTTCGTTCAATACGGTCTAACTTTTGTCATTTCGTTCTAACTTTTCTTCATTACATTGTAACTAAGTCTTAAGTGACCGATTCTCATCTTAAAGCATCATTACATATACTGGTCATTAAGAGGATGAATTAATTACCTTAGGGTCATATCAAAGACCTTTGATGTCCCTGATCTTGTACGTAAGATGTTGTTGCAAATCTCATTTACATTTGGCTCATTTCCATCAGACAATGATCTTTGCAACAACTCCTGCATCTTATTCTAAAATTTAAAAAGCAAAACCAATATTTAGTTCAAATATTATTAGTTAGTACTACATAAATAAATAAACTTAAAAATTAAACAAAATTTCATACTTACATAATTTTCTAGAGGCCCTCATTCGGGAATATGTCTCCTTGCTCCCTCATCCAAATAAAAGATTCATAGTATTTATGTAGTCGATAACGACGATCCTTAGCCCTTTGTTTCAATAGTACTAGTTGAGATGGATATAGGTTGTTGCTGACTGGCTTCATTAGTGGATGAAGTTGGTTGTTGTTATTGGATAAGATAAGATTGATCTGGTTATTGTGGGGGAGGAATATCTTCGCTAGTTGCCATCTTCTTTCTCTTGTTCCGTCCAGGTGCCATTGTATTGAATATCTATAATGATTTCTCAATGATTTTCCAATATAAGATATTATTAAATTATTTCTTAATGATTTTCCAATATAAAATAAAAATAATAAGAATACAATATAAAGAACTTGTCAATTTTTTCCTTAAATCATTTCAAAGCATTTGACAAAACATAAACAAATCATAATCAAAGATGATTGAACTGATGAGTAAGCATTTTTTTCTTTTAGCTGCTCTTTGTTCTTATTACTTGTTTCTTCTTCTACTAATCTTTTGTAAGGACTCTTAAAGGCTTATAGGCTGTGAACTTGTTACGATTTTGTATTAGTTACTGCTATAGAAATATATTATTCAATTTTCAAAAGAAAAAATTATGATTGGATCTTTGGCCTCACATTTTAAATCACATTAGAAAGATTTTTCACATGTTCCGTCCAATATAAAGTTCATTATTTGTTAAAAGAACAATATATAACTTAAAAACTTTACAAGTCTTGACTTTTCTTTGTCTATGAATAACATATATAATAAATATAAAGAAAATTTGAATCATATCTTTGAAATCAACATTAATATGGTTGTAGTTTCTTTTAATAAGGAATTTGTTACATGTATTGGTACTATTGTTACCAACTCTTTACAAATTTTATTACAAGCTTATAGAATGAAAGTTAATAAGAAAGTAAGCATTCAGTTATTTAGTGATGTGCATTTCATATAAGGGATGCATTTTACTTCAACCAACATAGTAATAAGAAGTGCTCAAACCAATATAGTAATAAGAAGTACTTCAATGATCTTAACTTATGAACAACTTTATACATACTTCAGAGCATTTGACAGATAAATGAATTAAGCATTATGAAATACATTGCTTTTAAAAAATGAACCATAATGAAATACATTACTTTTACAAAATGTAGCATAATGAAATGCATTACTTTTACGAAATGAAGCATAATGAAACACAGAATGAATCATGAATCAGAAACTCCGCTTTTATATATTTGTAAGCACTTAATGTTCTAAATGGATATCAGTACTTTAAAACCTCCCTTTACATATAAATGGTTATCCCTAGCCAATGGAGAATAATTATTAGGATGTAGAATTGCTAATCATAAGTATATTATCTGATTTGAATGATGGCTAATCATAAGTTAATTACAATGGTGGCTTGTCAGTTTTCAAACAATATAAACAACAATCCCCTATAAACAACAATTTTTTTTTACCTTCAATCATCATGATCAACATCTTGAAATTCATCATCATTAATTACATTATGATTCGATTCTTCATCACTATTATATTTAGCCAAAGTATCATCATTGTCATATAATTCATCCTCAATATAGTCTTCATCTTTTTATATGATAAGATTGGCTTGTACTTCATCTACTTGTACTATATTGGGATCAATATCTTTCCTATTGAATGATGATATATCTGCATCTTCTATTCGAATGGATTCATTATTCAACTTCGATTCAATCTTTTGACATACTTCATCACCATCCTTACTGATTAAACCGTTATCCCTTTCACAAAAGTCGAAGAGATTTTAGTATTGAAACTTTTGAACAACCTTGCAATTGCTACCCAATACAGTATAGTTGAGGTAGAAAACTTACTTCACCTAACCTGAAAGGACATAAGGCCATTATCATACCATGTCTTACTAACACTGATGCTAGTAATTGTCCCATTCACCTTCATGTCAGTAAGATTAAACTATTTGCATTTAAACAGAACTACCTTTTTTATCCTTGATGTAATGCAACTCTATTATTTCAAAATTGACATCGTAAAAGTCAATAAATTTGTCATTATGACATCCCTCATCATCAACCCCATAATTTTGTCTTCTAAGTTAATTGTCTTGATCTTGTATATGCAATCTAACCCCATTAACAATGCAACCTGTATATTTTTTCCCATACATATGAGGCCTACAAACCAAAGAATATAATGTTGTTGTCGCCTTGTATATTACGATTTTGTAACCGTATCATCTGTACGAAAAATGAAATTAAAAGTTAATCTAACATACAAATTTTCATAAGTTTATAATATTCCATCAATTTGTAACTTATTCTAGTCCTAAACCATGATAGGAACTTAAGCTTATGTCTTTCTTTAACATTAACAATCCATTTGCTTCGAATCGACTCTTTGTTCTCTCTATTTAAAAAAGTAAATAGAGATAAGGAAATATAGATTAAATCACAACATTGAAATATGAAAAATTAATTCAAAAGTAATATACATACTTGATATATATGTCAACTTTCTCAAAATTATTCAAAATATACCAATGGGCAATTTCATATTTCTTTAGTTAACTTGACATATTTTTTGACACCAAGTGACCTAACTTTTTAGGAGAAAACTGACAAGTTGCCATCTTAACCAAAATCAAAGTTAGGTTCTGGTATATTAAATCTTATCTCAACGTCATTTAAGTGCATCGAATAAAATGTTAAGAATTCATTCGCTATATAAGCCTCTGTAATAGACCCTTCAGGTTGAGCTTTATTACGTAATAACGCTTGAGAGAGAAAAAAACCTAAACAAAATATAAAACATTAACAACTGTTACTAACTAATAACTTTTTTAAAAAGTAGAAGTTAATATAAATTACCTTTCAATGGAAAACATCCATTGAAATTGAATTGTTTCACAAAGTTTTGCTTTGTATGGTAAGTGAATTACCAAATGAACCATAACATTAAAAAACAATGGGGGAATAATAGTTCAAGCTTACATAGCATCAAAACTATGTCTTTTTCCATTTTGTGAAGTCCTTCAACTTTAAGTGTCTTACAACGTAATTGCTTAAAAAACTCACCCAATTATCCCAAAGTTATAGACACATCATTTGGCAAACATCCACGTATTCCAACTAGAAGTAAGCATTGCATAAGTATACAAGAATCAAAGATTTTCAACCCCGATAATTTCCCTCTTTAGAATTCACACAGCGGGCTATATTAGATGCATACCCATTCAGGAAACTTGACCGATTTAAGAAATTTACAAAAAGCCTGTTTCTTCTTTTTTGACATGTTGTAATAAGTAGGTGGAATAATGTATAACCCATCATCTTTTCTTTTTAAATGCAAATATTTTCTTAATTCATGTCTTCCAAGTTTAGTCTGGCCTTAATTGTGTCTTTCGATTTGCTATCAATTCCGGTCTCAGTTCCTAAAAGATTCTCATAAATATTTTTTTCAATAGCCATCACATCAAGATTATGCCTCAATAACAATTCCTTCCAATATAGCAAAATGAAAATTATGGTTTTCTTTATTCCAATTGAGCTTAACAATCTTTAACTTTTGCTTTCTATTACTTGGGTGTTTGCCAGGTGTAATTTCACCTAAATGTGATAGCTCCATAACCACTTCATCATTAGAAAATTACAAAGGGGCTTTACCCAATTCTACTTTATCGTGAAACAATTTGCTTCTTCGTCATTTATACCCATATTTCAAGAAACGATGATGTCCCGTATAATATAGTTTACTTTATAACCTTATTGAATAAGTTTGATGGTTGTAGGATAGGCCATATGCCTTTTAGTGCTCCATTCAGACAAATTCCCATAAGCTAGAAAATCATTTATAGTCCATAAAATAGTTGCATGCATTATAAATGTTTAACCTTGAACAGCATCAAAAGTTTCTAATCTAACCTCCTATAGATCATTTAAGTTATCAATTAATGGTTGCATTTATGCATCGATATCCTTACCAGGAGTAGTAGGTCCTGGAATAAGCAAAGACAATAACATAAAAGACTCCTTCATACACTTCCATGAAGGTAAATTATATGGAAATAATATTACCAGACATATGTTGTAAGAAGTACTTATATGATCGAAAGGATTAAATCAATTCGAACATTACGACAATCTTGTGCAAACCATGTAAACTTTCCTTCAAAGTCTTTTCATTCCATAGAATCTACTAGATTTATAATATTATCATCAATGCTTTTCTCTTTATGCCACCTCATATCTGTGGTTGTTTTTGTTGACATAAGAAGCCTTTGTAAGTATCTCAAGATTTTATATGGTATCTTTTTCCTTCTCCCATCATCCACTCCCTAACTTGATGTACCATAAATGGGACAATCTTTAAGATTTTTACTATCCTTACAAAATATAACAAATCATACTTACAAGTATGTATTGATAAATATCCTAATGCAGGGTTCCTTAACAATTTCTTTGCATCATAGTAAGATTTGGGGAATTTTTGTGTCTAACAGGTAACACATTATTGAGAAAGTTAATTAACATGTCAAAAGACTTGTTACTCCACTTATTATAGACCTTCAAATGCAATAACTTGAAAACAAAAGATAGTTATGAGAAATTCGAGTACCTTAGATATAATTCTCCTTAAGCAACTTTCAATAACTTCCAAAATTATATTATGTAAGACTACCAATTATTTTAGGCAAACCAGCATCATTCATTGTCTCTATATAACTCCCATAATCCTCTAACATGTCGCTAATCCCATCATCATCATCACCATCATTATTATTACCATCATCAACACTTGTACCATCACTTCTACTATAACTTGCTTCCTTAGGCTCGCTATGATAAAGCCATAGAGTATAGAATTTATCTATGTCTCAGATTAGTAAGTTATTATATACCACATCTTGACTTTGAATGTCAACTTTTAAGCAATCTATGCATGGATAACAAATATGACATTCATCACCCATTTGATCTTTTACGAATTGCATGAAACTTTTAACTCCTACTAAGTATTCAGTGGACCATTTTCGATGAGACATCCAACTTTTGTCCATGTAGCTATATAGTTAAAAGTAAATAAATGAATTATTAAATGCAGTCCTTAATCTTTATAACATAATCACTAATCACTATAAGTTCATTTTCAAATTTTGAATTTAAACAACATTATGATACGTGGCATCATTACAATATATAAATCAAGAAGGCAAGTTCTCGTTGTGACTCCTAGACTTATGGAATATTTCATCGATAAGCCTCATAGGAGCTGCATCATGGGTTTCCAACCTATATCTTATCCTAGGGGTTTATTATGCAATGTTTGAATTCAAACAAACAGTAAGCTACATGTAGTAAATAGTTATGTAATTCATACATTGGTATATGTTAAGTCAAGAAGACTTTACTTCTTCTATTGATTTTGATGAAAGTCAAATAATAATAATAATAGAAGTGTATGAACTGTTTTTATGAATTTGTTAAGTGCGCAGATAAATATAAGTGGCACAAATCATCAAATCAAGACGATACTTTAGTAAAAGCTAAATAAGACAGATCAGACAAAGTGATCAAGACATCAAACGAAGCATACAAATATAAGCAATTCGATGTAATTAAAGAATGTGCTAGAACGTCAGTTAGTTAGAGTTGGTTACAGGACTCAATTAATAACAGACTTTAGAAGACTCGACAAGCAAATTTCTTTAAAAAATCGTTGGAGATTTAGGCTATAAATATTAGTAATAGTCGTATACTTTAAAAAGAATTTTTGCATGTATAAAAACACTTAGAGAAATTCTGTGCTCAAGTGCTTATGATGTGAAAAATATTCTGAGAGAAAAGAAAGAAAGAAAGAGAGTAAATACATATGTAACGTGAGTGTGAAAAATTAAACAATATCTTTTCGAGAGAAAGGAAGGCTAGAGCTTGAAGAGGCTAGGGAAGCAGATAAAGAATACTTTGTGAAAAAGACCTAAAGAGGCTCTGTGAGTGTAGAAATAATACTTTTAACATTAAAGGAGATAGTGAAATCTTAGATAAAATCTGAGGACTGGATGTAGCCGAAGGTTAAGGGTGAACCAGTATAAATCGAGGTGTCATATTCTCTATCTCTTACCTTTTTAATTTTTTCGTTGTTAGAAGAATAGATGCTAATTTTCGCTATTGCATTACTCATCAAATCAAATGCATTGTTTCATCTAAATTTGTCAAGAAAATCAAGAATTTTTTAAAGATTCATATCTTAGATGATTTAACACAATTCAACCCCCCTTCTAGTGTATTTTGCATATTATACGTGATTTCTATATTAACAAGTGATTTACTTCAGTTGGTATCAGAGCAAGGTTGCAAGGTTTCCAAGAAACACTCTTACAAAGTGAGGATAAAGATCCATGACTGAATCACATGTTTTTCTAGTATAAGGTGCCTCGGTCTCAAGACTACCTGCATTTAATGGTAAAGATTATCATCATTACAAGGACAGTATGCGGCCCTTCATAGAATCCACACACATTGATCTTTGGGATATCATTGAAAATGGTCCATACATCCTAACAGACAATGAAGGGAAAAATATCTCTCGTGACCAATGGTCGGTTGATCAGAAAGCTCGCTTTCAATTAAACTCAAAGCTCAAGTTCTTTTTAAGTTGTGCTCTAAGCAGAAGTGAATATGATAAGGTTCATGGATGCGAATCTGCAAAGGAAATGTGGGGCACATTATCCATTGCACATGAAGGCACAAACCAAGTGAAAGAATCCAAGATTGGTATTCTTGTTCATCAGTATGAGCTGTTCAAGATGAAAGACGATGAGTCTATTGATCAAATATTTAGACGATTTCAAAAAATTATTAATGGACTTAAAGCTCTGAGAAGAATCTACGACATTTAAGATCATGTCATAACGATTTTCAGAAGTCTTCCAAAAAGATGGAGACCCAAAGTAATAGCAATACAAGAGGCTAAAGATTTAAGCAAGCTGAAGCTGGATGAATTGCTTGATTCGCTGAAAATTCATGTAGTAAAGCTTGATGCTCAAGATAAACCCAGAAGGGATAAATCTATTGCATTGAAGGTTGGTCAAAAGAATCAAAAGATTTAGAAAAATAGAAGTACATCTTCAAAAGCATTAAAGATTTAAGAAATCAAGAATGATGATACTAGTGAATCTAATCTAGATTCAAGTGAAGATGAAGATGAGCTATCTTTCATTTCAAGACAGATTAGAAGGATGTGGAAAAAGAAATCAAGGGGAAATAAAGACTTCTCTTTCAAAAAGAATAGCAAAGATGACTTGAAGAATGAGAAAAGTTTTATCATCTGCTATGAGTGTAATAAACCAGGACATTACAAGTCTGAATGTCTGTTGCTTAAAAGAAAACAAAAGAAAAGTCAAGAAAACAAAAAGAGTATGATGGCAACATGGGAAGATATGGATTCGTCTGAATCTGAATTTGACTCAGAAACATCAGAACAAGCAAATATATGCTTAGTAGGTGAAGGGGAAAGTGATGATGAAGTAGTTTCTAACTTTGATGATCTTTAGGATGCCTATTTAGAATTGATAGAAGATTCATATGTTATTTTAAAACAATATAGGTTATTGAAAAAGAAATTTATTGAAAATATAAAGAACACAAAACTTTTAGAAAAAGAAAATATCTGCCTCAAGAAACAAGTAGACGATATGAAAAAGAAAGTAACCGTAGATAGATATGAGGAAATAATCAGTTAAAATAAAGGATTAATAGTCTTTCAGTAGATTTATCGAAATTTACAGAAAGTACAAAAAAGATGAATGACATGATTGGAAGTTATAGACATCTAAATGATAAAAGTGGTTTAAGCTTTAATAATAAGAAGTGTGTTCGTGATAGGAATTTTGTTGCTAAGAAAAAGAAGCAATATTCTTATTATTCAAAGAAAAATTATAAGATTAACCCCAAAGGATGCAGGAAAATATGGGTACCTCAAAAGGATATAATTTATGCTGTAGATCTCCTTACTTGGAAGAAGAAATTACCACCAATGGTATTTGGATAGTGGCTGCTTGAGACATATGACAGGCAGAAGGTCTATATTCCTAGACCTCCATTGTAACATCCCGTGTCCATAAAACGGGTCGGACCAAAGAAACGGGTCCGAGAGAGAGACCAATCAGAGAAATTAGGACAACACGTCTCATGCTCATGCATTTGTGAATAGTGA
>JANIIA010000010.1:20117738-20127795 GCA_027478495.1 Erythroxylum alaternifolium | reverse complement strand
AAAAACAAAACAATTCATTTTATACAAAGGTACAAACATGATCATACCATCTATATATATTTGTAAACTTTAAGCTTGCTATGATAGGTTACATGCATTTGTTTTATAAAATTGACTTTCTAAAAGCAAAGCAAACATTACACTTATAAGTAAAATTGATTCTCTTAGGCTTGGCTAATGTCGCTCAATCCAAACCTGATTGGACTTCGCGCGATTCAAAACTCTCTTGAACATCGAATTGCCTGATCCAACCTGATTCAACCTAATCTAACCTAACCTATCATGACCTAAGAATCCTTTTATGTCGTTGTTATTGATCCCTCCGTAATATCTATTGCCAAATCCATAATATTCACAAATAAATCTCAATAACTATTGTAATAGTCAATTCAAAATATATCTTACAGAAGACAAAAAACATACCAAAAAGTTGATGAGTACATGACATCATATAATGTAAAAGCTTAAGCTAACAATAAATTTTGCAAGGAAGATATTTATATTTTGTCAAGTCACAATTATTCCATAGCGAACATAGTTTGAGAAGATTGTTATTCAATCTTCAAAGCTAGCCTCCATTTTATTACAAGTAAAAACTTAATGATACAACACAATCAAGTTATATATTTTTTTAGACAACAGCCACAACAAAATATAAAAACCCATAAAGTAGCTTCAAAGATATATTAAAGCTTGAGAGGCTATTTTTCTATAATTTGATGGAAGAGGAAGGAAGAAGGAGAACTAGAGGAAATCAGAAGAAACATAGGTGGCTGATGACTCATGCTTAAGGTGAAAGAAGAAGCGTAGAACTAGGGTTAGCTCATAACTTGTTAAGTCTTTAAATATTTTGAGCATTAGGATTGGCAGGTCATAAAGTTGAAGTCTGATTTTGACCTAAAACCCGATCAACTATGGTCAAGTTTATTAAATTTTAGTTATTCTAGACTGAGCCCCAACTACTTTTCCTACCTAAATGGTTTATATAAGAACATGAGAAGCCACACACACAATGTTCCTAGCTATGTTGACGTGTCATCTAACCTATATGCTCCATGTTAAAATACTAAAAAATATATCCTACTTTTAGACATGGTGTACTTCTCTAATGACATATACGGGAGTTGACTCGATCATGTTTATGGGCTTGTATTTTTTCCTATATAGCATATAGAGATATTTAGGTATAAATCTGACTATGTTTGCGGTCGTATATTACTCCTAGCACTTATATTTGTAAGCAATCCAAGGCTACATAAATATGTCAATGTACTAATTTGTATCCAATAAAAGGTCAAAAAGGAAATCTCTCTCACCCTTGTAATTGAATATATCCTAGGGCATACTGTAGTTGTACAAATTTGTAGTCTAATACAGCTAATTATGCCCACATCATCATTATTATAAAATTCTTAAGAAAGCATAGTGAAACATAAAGTTTTCTTCCTCTCAAAATCTATCAATTAGACTATAAAGCATTCTAAACCTTTAACACACAATAAAATCAAAAAATGGCCTCCCAACAAAGAAGGGTCCAACAATGACTAATTGACAGTTGAATGAATGCTTTCCCTTACAATTTCATAGATAAGATGTACCATAGGAAATGCCCAAGAACAAGCATAAAAATCAACGTAGGAAATCAAAGTACTTTGGCTCAACTTATCTTATCTTAACAAAGACCAAGCTTCTTCTGAAAACCTGTACATTAGTAGTGTTCAAATTTGTAAATTTCGTGTTCCTATTAATAGCTGTGTAAGGGTAGGAATACATAGTTTAACTGGTCCTTAAAAGTTCTAAATTTTTATGCATTGTCACAGAAGCAAGTCCATAAATAACAAATGGAACAGTAGAAAATTAAGATTTGATGTTTAGCAACATATATAAAGTAATTTCTGTGAAGAAAGGAAAATCAAAGAAACACAAATAACTAAACTGAATTAAAGAGAAAAGTTAACCATCATCAAAGGCAAGAAAGAGTGATGCTACAGTTGCCAAATACAAGTTGAGTTTTACTGAATCTGTTAACATGCCTGCGGTGTACTTTGTTTGTTCTCGTTCACCTAATGGTTAATATAGCGAAAGTTCATAATGGAAGATTCATACTGAACAAAAATAATAGGGCATCTAGCTAGAAGAAAAATATTTGATGTTTAGTAGATGATCTTTTCAAATTACTACAGCACTTGATACATAAAGAAACTGTAAGTGTTCTTATTGATGGAGATGTAAGTATTATGATCTGAGACTTATGTTACTAGTTATGTGTTCTTTCAAATAATGGATATATGCCATAGAAACTGACAATCAAGTGCTTGATTCTTATGGAAGAGCCCAATTGTAAGACATAAGAGTAAATAATTCTTATGGATAAATAACGCAATATTTATCCATTCCTAAGCCAACAATTTTACTCAATGACTAGACATAATTGTAAATAACGTAAGGACTTAAAAGGGGTAGACACAAACCTGAGCAGAGCAGATCTAGAGGTCGATGCCAGTAAGGGGCTTCAAGTGCTGTTTGAGAATGCTTGTGACTGCGAAGAAAGAGACAGCGAATGAACTTTGGAACAATTTCACAAACACTTTCCAGTGATCAGACGTTTTCGGCTAGAGATTAACCAAACATAAAACTTAAACAATGACGCAAAGAAGGACGCTGGAGAGAAGAAGAAAATACCTTGATGACGACGACAATGGCCGGAGAAGACGAAGACAAAGGCCGGAGATGCAACGAAGGAAGGAGAAGACACAGGGGAGAAGGGAAACGATGACGTGCAGGTTAGGTGGGTGGGGGCGAATGGGGCGCGGGGTTTTTGTTACATAACCAAAACGATGTCGTTTGGTTTAAACCAAAAAGACGTCGTTTTTGTTATGTAAAAAATTGTCGCCCGTCCCCTTCCCCAACCAGATGACATCGTGTTTCTTCTTAAGCCAACAGTGACGTTTTCTTCAATAAAACGTCGCAGTTTATCTTTTGCAATGTTTTATTGAAAAAACATCACCAAAAGTTGCACAAATCCGCGACGTTTTTTGATAAAACGTCCCGGATTATAGAAAATTTTGTAGTGTATGGTGGTTTGAAAAGTTACCAAAAAGAGACTTTTATCTAACTAGGGTTCCAACTAGTAGAAAATCTAGTTGAAACAATCTTGCTAATCAAAGGCAAGTGACTAGCTAACCCATCTGACCTAGATACTTAAAGACTAATTTATGTTTTTAATGACTGTTTAAGTTAGTTTGGTATAAATTGGCCACCATTGTATTATGAGAGGAAAATGTACAAAAGCATTAAGAGGCTAGAGAGAGTATTTGAGAGACCGTATGTAATGCATAATATATATTAAGTCTTAGTGAATTAGTGTGAGAAAAAAAGTAGGTTTTGAGTTGTGAAAGGTTACGTTGGTGTGCCAATTATTTATTGAATGCACATTATGAGGGGTTTAAAGAGTTACTATTCACCTATAGAAAAGTAAGAAGATTGTAAGGATTATTCTTCAGTTATTGCAAAAAAATATGTTCTATAGAGGGTTTCTCTTCAACCATTGATGGGAAAAGATAGTGAATTACCAAGTTGAGCTTAGAAAGTAAATGTAAGCTAAGAATTGTTTGACAAAACTACCATAAATTAGTTTTAACTCTCTTACTCTACTTTTTCTAATATTATTTTTGTTTTTCATGAAATTACGATAAAATAGACACTTCATCCATTAATTTTTAAATAGGGCCAAAAATAAGTCCGCACAATACATTCACTTCCTCTCGTGTGTCATTTAGGGACCAACAGAAAGGATTTATGCATTATTTATTATGTGTCCACGATAACACAGTGATTAAGAAAATAATTTATTAAAATGACTAAGATAAAATTACAAAACAGCTTGACAATTAATTGTTACATCTTTGAATAGCTTGATTTCTTCTTCTTATTTCTTCACTCTAATTTAAAGAAAATAAAATTCAGAATAGCAATTCCACAGCTAATACTATTTAGAGTTGCTGGTAAATTTAGATAATAGTCATCCTTTCTTATGTTAGATCGATCTTTTTAACAAAATCAAAGTTGTAATATGTATTAATTAGTTATAATTAATAAAATTAATTAGTAGCGTCATAATTGCTAACCAAAAACGATTAAATTCTTCATATATTATCTAAAAGCACTGCACATGTATATGATATTTATTCAAAACCATCAAGTTGTTATTTGTATCAACCAAAAATCATTTTTATATACGATATGTTTTTGAAGTTGTTGATCAAGTTTTTGTGTAACAGGATTCCTTTTCACTTAATACCAGCAAATTATTTGTATATATTTATTGCCAAAAGCTGTAGGGGATCGTTTGCTTATTTATTTGGAGTAAAGGAAAGAGCATGGGAATGAAAAGTTAATTTCCTCCAACAAGATGTTTAATAACACGGAATAAGAATGAACACTACCAAATCAACTGAGAGATTTGGCAGATTTTATGCTCAATATCTATTGTATGAAAGGCGTTTTTTTTAATAATTAAATGTGTTCAATTTCTTTTGTATGTTTAAGTATACAACAGAACACTCTTATCTATCTAATATTGCAAAGTTTAAACAAGAATTTAATTATGTTAATTTGTCTTCCAAAGGTATTGTCTGACATATATGGTTAAAATAATATTAATATATTATATTCTTACAATTTTTACCAACAGAAATAAATATTAGAATCTTTTGGAAAGAGATTTTAACATAATAATATGAGTAGTTTATAATTCTTTTCAAAATCACAATAATAAGAATTTTCACTTAATTCATATCCCAAGTTTGCTAGACTAAAATCAATATCACACGTTCGGATGTTTCATTTTATTGACACTCCCGTATTAATTCTTATGGGAGGGGCTGTAAGGTATCATTTGCTCTATATACATGACAAACTTTGCATACTGAAGATTCCCTAAAAGAAAGCCAACATTGTAGGAATTGGCTGGTCTGAAATGTGATAGACAGACAAGAAAATGACGAAAACATCCCCTAATCACTCTAGCAATCCCCCCAGAGCTTTTTCTTTTTTCTTTCGTTAATGTGATTCCAAACTTTTTTAAAAGAAAAAAGGCATGCAACCCTTCTACTTGTCTTGTACATCATTCTTCCATTAAATCTTTTCCTGGTAAACTTGCGAAAAACAACTTTATCCCAACTGGACGGCACTACCACCTTCTTGCTATTGAATCAAATGCCATGAGAGGTAGAGTGCTTCCCTTGTGTTTTTCATTTTGATTATATTGTTTCTAATAACTTTTGTGTTTATGGGATATCAAATTTGTCTCGTCTGCTATTATTGTTGCATTGCATTGACACATGCGTCCACTTTTTACATATTTCCAATCTTTGCTTTTTGCCAGAGATAGCTGATGCATAAAAATCCCTTTAATTGCGCTCTTTAATATTACCTTCTCTAAAAGTTAGCTTATCGGTATACATATCCTTGCATCATCATTGCATCTCTTGACCCTCGATGCGAAAAAATTAATCATGAGGAGTTGAATTACTCAGCCAAAGCATGGCTATGGCAATTATATGTTACCCGCTTTTATCAACCTTTTTGTTCTTTTCCATTTTGCTTTCGGTTAAAAGCAATGTAAAACTCAAATCTTTAGTTTTCGATCACCTAATGAGATTGAGAAAGAGTAGGCGATGCTTTCCTTCCTGTTCTTCACTTCGCAAGGTAGGATTCTAACCTTGAAATATAGTTTTTTATAGGCCAACATTGATCACTTAAGAGTTTGTTATCTACATGCACCAGAAACCATTGCTACCTTGTAATTTGTTGAAGCAAGCAATTTTTCACAATTAATATCCAATTGACTTTTGTTAATGCCAGACCTCTAGTCTTTTAGTTCTGGAAAATTTTGCTTCGTTACTACGTTGCTAATTCTTTATTAGTTTGTTTGCATGTTTGCTTCCTGCTACTAGGACTAACAGCTCTCTGAAGCCTCTTAATGATTTAGAATTCGTTCTCTTTTTCTCCTGCAAGTGAATTAAATCTTGAAGGATTTCTGTGCATGTATAAAGCTGTTTCTGATGCTGTCTATTAACTCTCGAGAGTCTTAGCCGGGGTCGTGTGATCCCCATTGATTTGCAAAATCTGTATGATAACGTCCAGATAACCCTCTAACTACTCAACTTAAGAAATTTAAGTTGTATGTACACTTTTTGTTGGGATGCACAAATGACATAGCTTATTTGAACATGCTGACACTAAGTTCTGTTATTTTCTTCTTATTTTGCTGAGCGCTCTTTAGTTACAGATTGAGATAAAATTCTGGTTTGGCTCCCATAGACGCATGCCAATTATCTGCCATTTATGCAGGTTGATGGGGATGAAATTTACTGGAGAAGAAAGAAGAGTAAGGAAGAGTTGGAATGGTCACATAATGCCACACATGTTTCACAGCTAACTCAATGCTTTGGTAAGAATCATTCCCAAGTTATTTCTCAGTGCTTTCTGTTTTGCTTAGATATTGAGAAACTTTACGATTCATGAGCCTAATTCAATCATTCCATTGAAGTATGTTCTCTGACTTTACTGTCAGTTTGTGGTCATTTTAGCTAATGCTATGGTTGGACCACGAGCATGGATAGAAGGGCTCTTTAATCGGCTGAGTACCAGACGTGACTATAGTTTGACTCCTCATCAGGTTATTATTGTTTCCGCCAAGGTGGTGCGATAAGGAGCTCAATTAATCTCATAGTTCACCTTTCTAAGTTTCACTAAGCTGGCATTCTGTTCTGCAATTGTTTACCAGGAACAAAGACTTAAAAAACTTCAAGAACGATTGCAGACGCCATTTGACGAAACTCGTCCTGATCATCAAGTATTTTCATTATTGCAGCGATATTGTTTTCTGTGTCTTTACTGGTAACTCTTCAGTTTGGAGTTTTCGAAGGCTCTTGGCCTCATAGTATAGCACTGTGATCAAGAGATAAATCGCTTCTGAATAACATCTATTCTTAAAGATGATTAGAGGACTATGTAGAAGATTTTCAGTTTCTATCTTTCCCTTTTCAAGACAATTAAATTGTTAAGACTAGTGGCTCCAACTTTTTGGCAGGAAGCCCTAATATCATTGTGGAATGCAGCCTTCCCAGATGTTGCTCTCAAAGGCATGATCTCTGAGCAATGGAAAGATATGGGGTGGCAAGGTCCTAACCCATCAACTGACTTTAGGTAAAAGTATTTACATTCTGTCTGTTGTTGGAGGGAACTTTTCACAATTCAGTTGAACAAAGGTGCTTATACTTATTAGAGATCCGTCAGAATCTTGGAAACGATAGAAAAATAATCAGTAGCAGCATGTATCTTGATCATATATATAGTAGATGAGTTTTGAAGCCAAAATCCAGAAAGAAAAATGTCAAGGAATCACTTTGAAATAATGAATTGGTTGTGCTTCATTTCTTCTTCACATTGGTTTATGTCAACATGAACGAATTTGGGTTCACAGGGGCTGTGGTTTCATCTCTCTTGAAAACTTGCTGTTTTTCGCTCGGACTTATCCGGTATGTCTTCTCAACTCCTAAAATTTTCTCGACAACTGATATTTACAATATGGTTTGCTGAAAACTTGTGTTTTTGGTTTCCGTCATGTCTGTATTTTCCCCAAGAATGAATTATGAAAATTACTGATTGCACAAAAATACAAAATGAAGGCATCTTTTCGTAGGTTATTGTTCAAGCAGGGTGGGAATCGAGCAACTTGGGAATACCCATTTGCTGTTGCCGGCATTAATGTGTCATTTATGTTGATTCGGATGTTGGATTTACTCTCAGGTTTGGAGACTTTTCATCCATACAAGTTTCCGTTTCACCAAGTTCAGCTTAAATCCCACTAATTAGGAAAACAAATAACATTTATTTTAGTGTCAATATTTCAATAGAATATTTACCTGCTATCACAAGAAAAATTTACGTGTATGACCAATCTCGAGACACTTTCTAGCATCCAACTGGCTGTTAAGTCTTACTAATTCGTTACTTCCTGCTATTTGTGTCTATATTTCCATCAAGTTTAAATATCACATTTTCCTATAAAGGTAGATTTTCTCTGATAATCCCTCTCCTTTTTGCTGATGCAGAGAAACCAAAATGCCTTTCAGGAATTAATTTTGTGAAATTACTTGGAGGTAATAAGATTGTAGCACTAACCCAGTTCTGCTAAATTGTCGGATATATTAACTTGTAACTGTACTTTCATAAATTGCAGAAGACGAAACTGCCTTTGATGTACTATTCTGTACAGCTTTCGAGTTGATGGATGCTCAGTGGCTTGCTATGCGTGCTTCATATATGGAGTTTAATGTACTCTCTGTCTCCCTCATTCTCTATCTCACACAATTTGCTGATATTAAAAGCCAAGCCCGAAGTGGACTGTCCATAGTTTTGCACTTCGTGATGTACCATGTTCCCAATTAGTTGAATTCGACATCCACAAGTCCAAATTTCAACTTATGTAGAAATTAAAATTTCTTTGCAGACATGAAAGCATAGATTTGTTTCCTATTGTTGCATTGACTCGTCAAAGTGAGTGCACTTGACTTTGTATGCGGCCCTTGACTGGGTCCTTCTTGTTCCAACAGGAAGTTTTACAGGTAACGAGGACACAATTGGAGAGGGAACTTGCTTTAGAAGATGTGCATCGTATAAAAGATTTACCTGCATACAACCTACTGTATCAATAGCTTGTTAGCGTTTTTTTTCTTTTCCCTTCTTTAGACTGCTCTTATATGGTGTAAAAAGTTGTCCAGTTCTAAAACAATATTGCCGAATATACTAAACTTCCTGTAAAGCCTGATATTCTGAGGATTGTTTTATTATGGCCAAAATGTTAAATGAATTTGCTTAACTATAGTCCATTACATTGTATGCACTTGAAGAAACTACCAATAGTTTGTTAAAAGTTTTTGTTTTTCTTTTTTTGAAGGCTGTATGTTAAAATTAGTCCTCAAAGGGCTGCAACACCTGCTCAAAAAGCAGTACATCGAAGCTAATACAAGGCAGTGAACTATTTCATGAAAACCACAAAAATAGAGCTTAAGCTCAACCAAGATCCCAGAATAACTTGATGCCTAGGTTGAGATTGAGTTATGTCAAATAAGATTCCAGCTTTAGGCTACATCAACGCTCAAACCCTTCAACATGTTTTTAGTTGTAAGAGATACCTGAATCCAATTCAAGACATTGAAGCGAAGGAGCGGTTCTTCTACTGACTGTCCCCAAAGACTTTAGGATTCCTTTTCTTTTAGATTTGAGTATAATGAGCATCTAAATGCCGAAACAAACACTGAACAATCTTCTTTGTCGTTCTCATTCCCTGGATCTTGTAAACCTTTTCACTATTTCATTCTATTGGTTAGCAATGCACTGGAAGTTGCATAATGAGAATATCTTCTACCAAATTGGAGTGAAATAAATGCAATTGAAGAAAATATGGTCCAATAATTCAATATAAGAAAAAGTCATTTAGTGATGAAAATTATCGACAGAAATCATAAAAATTCCGGCGATAAGTCAAATACATCATAGAAATGGCTGTAAGTAATAATTACTAACGAAGCACAGGGATTTCGTCGAGAAATTTACCGACAAAGATTAAATTTTTCGTTAGTAAATATGTCGATGATGTTTGTGCTATTAATCGTCTGTAAATATGCCGACAGACAATATGATTCTATCAACATAGTTACTGACTATTTTGTACCTTTCGTTGGTAAGTATGTTAAAACATTACCGACGATTACCTTTAGTTCATCGGTGAGTTTACCGACGGTTTAATCTGATGTAGGTAAATTTTGTGACGAAATTGATTATTCCGTCCCTGATTTTTCCATCGGTAAATGATATTGATTTTACCGACAGAACCATAAATATCAGTCAGTAAATGAACTAAAATTTTTTTAAAAAAATATGCCTTCAATAAATTTTATTAGATGTTGTTGTGGTTGATGCATAATTTAAACAGTTATGAATTTAATAGTATACATTTAATTTGTTTAAACAGAAATTTGATTGATGA
>JANIIA010000010.1:20084529-20099240 GCA_027478495.1 Erythroxylum alaternifolium | reverse complement strand
CGAGTTTCATTTTATTCTCTACCTATCGATTTACCTAACTCTCATTAACCTAAATTGATGATTTTCACCGGCTTACCCTCTCAGTTTATTGCCAAGTTATGAAGAATCAAATTGAATCACAATTAAATCGAATAAAGCACAATCAAATCAATTTTATTAATCTCAAGAACAAAAGCGCAAATGTGAGTTTAGATAGAAAAATCAACACTTAACAATAATATTTCTAATCAATCTCTAAATTTCATACATTAATGAAATCGAAATAAAAACTAGAAAATACTGTCAAAATGGATCTTGTAGGTCACGACTGTAGGAAATCACCTATTTTGGGAAGTACGTAGCATCAAACGTGTCTCTGTGCCTCTCTTCCTTCGTCTCCTTCCCCAATCGCCTGATCTCTATCTAGATCTCTCTCAGATTTTTGGCAGAATCTCTCTTTTGCACAGCTCTCTCGGGTCTCTAATCTTGCCCATGGTGGCATCTAGGCATTGTTCTATTTATTTTTATGAAGGCTCTAGGTCAAACTTGGGGTCAAAACAGTCTAAAAATTACTCAAAATTTGAGTTTTCGTGCCAGTTCGATGTAAGGCACGATTGTGTCTGGCACTTTTTCCTTTTTCTCAAGAACATGGCCTGACTTGACACTCTCTGTCACGATCATGGCCATAGTGCACGATCATGGCCTGTGTCTTTTAGGCCGAACCTCTTCAAATCTTCACCGGTCTTCCCTATTTACCCTGCAACACTAGCACACACATCAAAGTACCTCAAAAATATGTAATTTAAGCTCAAATATTCAAACTAACCTATAAAAACACTTAAACATAAAAACTAATTTAATTAAGCCCTAAATGCATACTCAACACTCAATTTAACACAAAATGTATAACAAACTAAACCCTAAAATATTTTATAAAACACTGCTATCACTTACCATCCCCAAAACAACGTGCAAGCAAAAGTCTCAAATCGAGAAATCAAGTTAATCCTACAAAAAATCATGCAGCCCAATAGGAAGGATTGGAGTGTACTGAAAGATGCATTCTGAGCCTACAGAACGACTTACAAAATACCTATTGGAATGTCTCCGTATAGGCTAGTGTTTGGGAAGCCATGCCATCTTCCTATGGAATTATAACATAAGGCATATTGGGATATTAAAAGATGCAACATACACTTGGATGATACAGGAGTGCATAGGAAGTTTTAGCTTCAAAAGTTGGAACAGATGAGGAATGAGTCATATCAAAATGTAGTGATATCTAAGGAGAGGACGAAAGCTTTTCATGATGAGATGATCTCGATTAAAAGCTTCTTGGTGGCCCAAAACATGTTACTATATCATTCCAAACTCAAACTCTTTCCATGTAAGTTGTGTTCCCATTGGGTTGGTCTGTTTGTTATTACTCATGTTTTTCCTTTTGGTGCAGTGGAGATACGGAGCCTTAAAACTGACAAGACATTCAGAGTGAATGGTTATCGCTTGAAGCCTTATTATGAAGGCATCCAAATGTAGGATTTGTAGGTGTTGATACTTAAGGATGTGACTAGTGTCACTTGATGCGTGCAACTAAAGGTCAAGCCAATGACGTTAAACAAAGGCGCTGTTTGGGAGGCAACCCAAGGGGAGTTAATTTTTGTCTTTTACTTTTTTGCATTTTCTATTTTTGTTAACTGCTCCATTTCTTTCATTTGATTTTGCATTGAAGACAATGTAAGTATTAAGTGTGGGGGTAGGTTATGCTTTTGAGCTTAATTGTGGCTTATGTGGCTTCTTAGGCAATTTTCAAAATCAAATGAACAAAATCAAAATTTTTCTTATTTTCTATTGTTTTTAAGATTATTTAGTCATAATTAGAACATGAATTGACTGGAAAAATACATAGGCAAAATTGGCATGTACTTTTGCTCTTGTGATTAGTTAATGTACATTATTCTTAGAAGAGCGGTGACTAGTGGTAGCCAAAAAAAACCAGTGAGGTTTTGAGCTATATTAGACTGACACATTCATATCAGGCTCACTGTTTTGTTTGTTATAAGTGACCTTCATGACATATACATCCTCACTTTGCGTTGAATTTCTATTCGAGACCACATTGTTTATCACATGCATGTTTATGAAAATGATCAGGCATTCTTTGTTAAATATAAGCTACATTAGCCAAATAGCTTACCCATTCATGTGAATTTCCTTTGCTTATCCCTTTTGAGCTATATTAAAATTTTCTTTTGTATAAATCACATTACATCCACCTAACCAAATGTACTACCCAAGCTTTAAAGCTAGTGGAGCATTTGTTAATTTTTTATGAGTGTGATTATGTAAAAGTCTAAATGTGGGGGGTTGCTTACATATGGGTTAGTTAAATTTGTTAAAATATCATGTCATGAATCCTATTTTGATGTAGCCTCTTTCATTTTTTATTAAAAAAGAAAAAAGAAAAAAGAAAAAATGTTTAAATAAAAAATATATGAAGGAGGCAATGCAATTGTTGTGAAAAGTCATTAATTAATAGTTTATCCTCTTTGGGTGTTTAAGTATATGGCATATGAAGAGGATGTTATGTTGGATATAACATTTCATTGTGTTATGTTCATATGGTGTGTGATGTAAGAGCTATTTGAGTTGTGACATAGTTGTTGCATTTTTTATAATAGTCGGTACCCAATTTTGAGTGAATGCTAACTTGTGCGTTTAATTTTTTATTAAATGTTACTTTTGCTTCACTGGCTCAATGGCTTTCAAACTACATTAACCAAAATGCATCCCACCTTATCCTTACCCACATTACAACCCTAGAAAAGTCCTTTGATTTATGATTATGCATGTGACTTTTAGTGGTGGAGAAATGAAATATATGCAATGTTATGGATTGTTGTGATCATAAGCGATGTTTGAGTGTACCCTTGAAAATATCTTGTTTAAACACTTTTTGTCTAAGTCTACTTCTAGATTACTCAGCTTTTAAAGGTGGTGAATATTGATTGATCGTGAGCATAAGCTTAAAAGTCATTCATCTTTACTTATGTTTATCTATTCATGGAAGATTTGGAAAATGAGTAAAAATGTTAGTTTGTGATTTTGATTTTGACTATTTGCCCGAAGACAGCCAAAAGCTATGTGTGGGAGAATTTGATATGTGTTTAAATAACGATCTATTTTATCTTCTACAGTTAGTGATTAATGCCTTAGAAATGTTTAGGATATTCATTTTAGCTCATTTTTTTATCTTAGGAACATTTCAAAAGTAAAAAAGATAAAGTGACCCGAAAGCATGGTTTATCGAAGTCATCTTCTCAATTTTCACTTGTCTTCATAGAACAATAAAGAAGAAGATTAGAGTAAGAGAAGGCAAGATAAAGCATCAAAGAATGGAATAAGCATAAAAGAATGAAGAATCAAATCACTCAAGGCTGTGCATGTTTTTACATGGTCGTAAGGATTGCTTCCAATTATTTAACCATTCAAGGTATAAAGCAAGCAAATGCACTTGGAGATGAATTTAATAGAAAACATCATACAAAAATTATGAAAACCGAAGGAGTTGGGCAACTATGTGAATGGAGGGCTTAAGTAAAGAAATGAAAGATGAAGACAGATAACATGAGTGCATGGTGTCTCACTTAAGTGAGACACCACACACACACTAGCTGTCCCATGCAAGATATTTGATGAAAAAAGAAAAACGTGACAAAGTTTAGAGAATAAGACAAAAAGTAGGCAGTAAAAGCAAGGGTCATCTTTCATTTTGAAAAATAACACCTGTCTAAAATGATTCACATTGAAAACCTAGCTACAAAATAAGCAAATAAAAGAGAGGAAGTGTCGACTGGAGGAGAGTTGAAGGGAGAATAAAACAAGTTACAGCTAAAAGGAGGAAGACTAAAGAGGAGGTAAAGCTGGATCATCCATTCGGGTAAGCTATCTCTCTATACTTAGAAGCTAATTTTTATCATAAAAAGAGAGTTGAAAGGCTGCTGCATTTTGGAGAACAAACTGAGGAATATGGGGCTGAAATGTGAGGACTGACGCTCCCACATTTTTTGGTGAAGAAAACGTGAAAGTTTGAGTGCTTCACTGAAGCTAGTTTTAACATAGCAGGATAGGAGAAGAGAAGAGAAGAGTGACGTGAATAGTGAGCATGGACTAAAAACTACCATCTTGATTTGTCACATCAAGCTACAATGAAAGAGCATTAACATGGAAGAAATAAAGAAGAGAATAGTGGAGAAAGTGGCATGAGTAGTGGAGTGGCCATAGAAACAAAAGAAGAGGTGGCGATAGAGATGAGAAGAAGAATGGCAGAGAACAAAGTGACAAGAGAAGAGAAGAGTGAATAGTATAGATGGACCACCATCTTTATTTGTCCCATCAATGAATGGTAACAAAGGGAGAAGAAAGCAGTAGTGTGGAATATAAAGAGGGTTAGATGTTCATTTGTTTTTCACCATCGAAATGGAGAAGATGGCTCACACTTGGAGCATAAAAATAACAATAAAAGGCTGGCTTCCTGACACCAATTCAACAAGAATATCAACGCCAAGTCATGGTTAAGCTATTTTTATTAGTTTAAGGTTGTAATTTCTTTTCAGATTATTGTGTTGTTGATGTTGATTTGATTAGGTTTTGGGATGAATGATTTTAATACATTACTTTGATTGCTTTATTTCGAACCTATTGCTAAAACATTAAACGTAATCCATAATCGTTACTTTTGATGTTTGTGAGTAGCATCTAATGATTGTTGATTATTAGGAACAACATAAATTAGGTTACATAACCTAAACGTGTGAGGTTACTGCTTATATTGATCATTTTCTAATTCATAATGCAACTGCCAAATTGATCAATTCTTACCCTAAATCAACTTTAAGGATAAAAGAACAACAATGAAGATCAAACTAAACAAAAACATACAAAATAAATCCTAAAACAAAACAATGATAATCTATTATACAAGAAACACATGCCAAATACTTAGAAATACACACACTAATGCACAACTATTAACTTTGCATAGAATTGGTTGAGTATGACAAGAGAGCAACATGTAGTGGAATTCTATCTTAGGTTTGTTTGAACAAGTCTTATCGTTTTGGCCATAACTTGGCCTATAGACCTCTAAATTAGGTGATTTTAATTAGATATGAAACTTAATACATAGAAATAAAATCCTCAGAAGAAATCCTGACCTAAATATGATTGAATGAAATTGGAATTTGAGATTGAAAATGGTAAACTGATGTTACCCCTCTTTTGGATCAGCTTGTGATTTTTTATACATATTTCATGATTTGGAAGTCCAAATGGCCTGATTTTTAATGCTATGGAAACCAAAGACATAGGAAAACAAATGTCAAGAAGACCTTAAAACCTTATTTAAGCGTTTACTATGTAAAAATTATGAAACAAGTGGAGGAATTAATTCTAGGCAAGGGACAGGATGGGAAGGAAATTGCACTATTTTAAGTTTGTTTCCATTTTTTACTTTTACCGAATCATATTAGAACCTTTCGGATCATTATGAAACTTTAAAAACACTTAGAAATAAATGAACTATGACTCACCATATATGAATTGGGTGATTAAACATTAAAATTTAAAATTTATCATAACGTATTCTAAAGGAAATTTACATGTATATAGATGATTTATATGCATATTTATTACTTATATGTGCATAGGATGATTATACAAGTGTTATTTTGATAACCTTATATTGATTTTAAGTTATGAATTGCATGTATGAAAATCAAATATAGATTTTATGATTTCAAATGAATATCATATGATTTTTCAATATATGAACTATGGAATTGGAAAATGGTTAAAGGAAAATGTTACAGTGCCTACTTTATTGTCTTGGTGGTGGGTAGATAGGCATGCCTATAAGGATACAGTGTAGCTGTTATAGTTTGACACCAATGGTGTCTTTATTTTGAGACTGTAATGTCTCTACAGTTTAATGTCTTCGAGTATCTATAGATTGATACTTTCGGGTATCTACAGTTTGATATCTTCAAATATCTACAGTTCCCATTATCCACATCAATAGGAATGTGCAGACTTAATATAGAAAGTATATTAAATGGTTATAAATAAGAAATATAACATGACAAAATGAATAATTGGTATTGATGAGCATTTGTACTGAATGTATTGATGGTTTATAATGATGAGCAGTTCTATTGATAATTTGTAATAATAAGCATTGAATATCAATGTTTGGCTTAGAAATGTTAATTTATGGTATATGAATAATATATTAAAGCATATTTGCATTATGTACCTTTATTAATTACGTCATCACAATTTACACATTTTGTGATATTTATGAATGTGTGTGCTTAGCGGATGATTGTTGTAAGTGGTAATCCAAACTAAGCATTTCCCTACTAAGCCTGTAAGCTTAGCACAAGTCTTAATCCATGTAGGTCTAAGAAATAAGAGTAAGGTATATGAATCATTTAAGGGACCAAGGCCAACTGTTAGTAGTAAATGTACTTTTGGATTGTATCTTTTGCTTAAAGACAATTGTATATGTAATAGTTTGTAATAAAGAATTTAAGTTGTATGTAATATTTCTTTTATATTATCATGTAAATGCAAAGATGTAATACTACTGAACGATAAAAGTGATATGAAATTTTATAATATGTATATATATAACATTGAATAGACAAATGTGTGATGACAGTCCTTATAAATAAATAGAAATGTATGCCATGACTATTTGTACAAGAATTTGGTTGCCATATATGTAGGTGGTTGTAGGTTTCGTATAAGGGGTGTTACATTTTATAGTATCAAAGTCTACAATTTTGGAGGTTCTAACAAATAGAAGTCTAGTAAATCATCTATATACATGGTTTGGTTGTTGTGTTGGCCTAATATAAATGTCCTTGTTTTCTTATAGTTAGTAGAGATGGAAAGACCTCGTGAAGCTTAGAAGGAGTTAGCTGATAGTGTGATGGGGAGAGATCAATCAACTTCAGGTCCTCTTGAGCCTCTAAAGGGTGAAATACTGATATCGTCAGTACTTAAGGAGATGTTTCTAAAGCTCTCCTATGATATGATGAGATTGATGGATAGAATGACTGAGCCTAAAGCTCCCATGGAAGTTTTGAGAAAGCATGGGGTGGAAGAATTTATAGGTGTGACTCTAGAAGATTCTAATAAAGCAGAATACTGGCTAGAGCAGACATAGAGTTCTAGAGGAGAACAAGTGTTTACCTAAAGAAATGGTTACCTACACTGTCTCTCTCCTATAAAGGGCAGTCTATGATTGGTGGATATTAGTGCTATTGCATCCTCAGATGCCTAACCCTCTAACTTGGGAATTCTTTACCTAATAATTCAAGAAGAAGTATGTCGTAAAAGCTTATAAAGCAGCCCAATGGAAGTAGTTTTAGAATTTGAGACAAAGAAACCTATCTATGGCTGAGTATGAAAAGGAGTTCAGTCAGTTCAACAGGTATGCTCCAAAAATTTTTCTGATAGAGGCATTCTGATGATGACAATTTGAAGATAGATTGAATGATTCTATCAAAGAGTATTTAGTGGTAGTAACTTCTTTACAATAGGTGAGCTACTATCAACTAGTTGAAGCAACTATTAAAGTAGAAAAGCAAGAGACAACTAAGAGAGAAAGGGCACAAAGGAGGAGTTTCTCTAGAGGTGGATCATCTTTATGCAAGAGGACTCTAGACTTGTAAGATGCATCCCTATAAGAGTTTGTCTATAGCCTAGCCACCGGAGGAAGACGTCAAAGGCAATCCACAACATCTAGTATTGGTAGAAGATTTTCAATTAGATAGGGAGATGGACCACTAGAGCACCCATACTATACCAAGAGACATTAGGGCACATGTAAGTGGTTGAATGAGGCTTGTTTTAAATGTGGGGGTACAAACCATTTGATGGCTAATTGTTCATAAGGCTTAGGACAAAGTAGGACAGCTCAGAGGGGCAGAGAGGCACCCAATACACCTATTGCAGCTAGGGGATGAGGTAAAGGCAGAGGTGTACCAAGCCTAAGCAAGCCTAGAGCCACTCCAAGCATAGTATTTAAGTCTATTGATTATCCTATAGCATTAGCCAGTTTAGAACGAGCATATACAATAAAGACTAATGAGGGAAAAAAAACCCAAAAAATTATTTTTAGTATTTTCTCTCTCTTTGTTCTTGATATGCATGTATTGATAGATATCAGTTCCAATCATTTATGCATGTATTAATAGATCTCGATTCCACTCATTCATAAAATTGCACTAGGGGAGTGTGTAATAAAATGTTATCAGTAGATCATCTAGCCTATGATACATATGTGACTAGTCTATTGGGTCATAGTGTATATATAAATAGAGTATATAGAGATTTCCCTATTATGATACTTAGAAAATGGTTTAAAGCTAATTTGATAGAGCTACCCTTCCATAAATTTGACTTGATCTTGGGCATGGATTGGTTATCCAAATACCAAGCTGTAGTTGATTGTGGGTTAAAAATAGTTTTGCTCAAAGATTCTGATGGTTCAAAAATAGTGGTCCATGTGACTAATGCAATATCATCCATGCAAGCAAGATTACTTTTTAGAAAAGGGTTATGAAGTGTATTTAGATTTAGTACTTGATTTAAAAGGAAGAGGGTGAACTTACAAGACATATAAGTAGTAAATGAGTTTCTTGACGTGTTTTTGAAAGAGTTACCAAGTTTTCCACCCAAGAGGGAGGTAGATTTATCTATTGAAATTGTATTTGGTAGTACTCCTATTTCAAGGGAACCTTATAGAATAAATCCTATAGAATTAAAAGAGTTGAAGATTCTATTTTAGGAGCCTTTAGACAAGGCTTTTATCTAGTCCAATGTGTCAACATGGAAAGCCCTAGTCCTTTTTATCAAGAAGAAGGATGGCACCTTACGAATGTCTATAGCCTATAGACAATTGAGCAAGCTAACTGTAAGAAATAAGTATCTATTTCCCATAATAGCAGATTATTTGATTAGTTGAAAGGTGCAGGAGTGTTCTTCAAATTTGATTTGTTGTTGGGTTAGTACCAGCATTAGGTAAAAGATTTAAATATTCAAAAGACTACATTTAGGTGTAGGAGTGTTCTTAGTGATGCTTTTTGGGCTAATTAATGCATCGGCTACTTTTATGGATTTGATGATTAGGGGATCTTGGCCTTACTTAGACCAATTTGTTGTGGTTTTTATAGATGATATATTGATCTATTCGAGGAATGAAGAGGAGTATACTTAGCATTTAAGACTTGTACAACAGACTTTGAGGAAGCAGTTATTTTCCAAATTGAGCAAATGTGATTTTTTGCTAAAGGAAGTTTCTTTCCTCAAGCATATTAGGGCGGATCAAAGTAAAATTGAGGCAATTTTCAATTGGAAGTTGCCTCGGAATGTAACAAGTGAAAATTTTTCTTAGGTTAGCTGGTTATTATCGACACCTTATCAAAGGATTCTTAGTAATTACTTCTTTGATCATAAAACTACTTTACAAAGGCACAAAGTTTGAATGGAATGATAGATGCCAAACTAGTTTTGAACAGTTAAAGAAGATGCTTACTAAACATTAGTGTTGACACAACCAACTCTAGGTAAAGAGTATGCCATATACAGTGATGCATCTAAGAATGATCTTAGTTGTGTATTAATGCAAGATAGGAAAGTGGTGGCTTATTCCTTTTAAAAGTTGATGCCACATGAACAGAACTGCCCTACATGTGAGTTAGAATTGGCAATAGTAGTGTTTGCTTTGAAAATAGAGTGGCATTACTTATATGGGGAAAGATGTAGGGTATACGTGAATCAGAAGAGTCTCAAGTACTTGCTTACATAGGTGGACTTAATTTGAGGAAAAAATGTTGGCTAGAATTGTTTAAAGACTATGATTGCATAATTAACCACCATCAAGGAAAAGCTAATATGGTCGCAGATGCTTTGAGTAAAAAGTTTATTTCAATTTTTCCATTAAAGCATAGTAGATAGAGATTTGCATTAGATGAATAGCCCAATTAAAATCGAGTCCTGACTTGTGACAGATGATAGTACATGCACAGAAAGATAATGCCTAGTCATAACAAATTGTACAAGCAGTACTAGAAGGGAAACATATTGATTTTGTAATGAAAGATGATGGAAGTCTATACTTCAAAAGTAGACTATATGTACCGATAGTAAAGGACTCAAAGAAGAAGTTATTATATAAAGACCATAATACTGTGTTCACTATACATCCTAGGGGTAACAAGATGTACCAAGACTTTAAATAACATTACTGGTGACCTGGAATGCAGCATGATGTAGTAAACTATGTGCCCAAGTGCTTAACTTGTCAACTAGTGAAATCTAAACATCAAGTCCCATTTGGCATATTAAATCCCATCCCAATCGTATAGTGGAAATGAGATAATATCACTATGGATTTTGTTATAAGCCTGCCCTTTATATAGAGAAAACATAATGTAATATAGGTTATCATGGACAGGCTCACCAAATTAGCTCATTTTATACTGGTCTGACCTAACTATCCTATGGATCGGTTAGTTGAGTTGTATGTAAATGAGATTGTTCGGCTACATAGAGTGCCATTGTCAGTTGTTTCTGACTGAGACCCACGATTTACATTAAGATTTGGAAAATTTAGCAAGCCACTTTAGGTACTTAGCTAAGCTTCAGCACAACCTTTCATCCACAAACAGATGGGCAATCTAATAGAGTTATACAGGGGCTAGAATATATGCTTAGAGCATGTGTTATGGTATTTTTAGGCAGTTGGGTTAGGTGCATTCTTTTGATGAAATTTTCCTACAATAATAGTTATCATTCCAGTATAGGTATGGTACCATATGAAGCATTATATGGCAGAAAATGTATAACCCCAGTTTGTTGAACAGAATTGACTGAGAATAAGATGATTGTGTAACAAACGACTATCATAAAGCATATGCCTGAATATCCATAGGACATTTGTTAGGCCCCGTTTTCAGAGTCTAACCTTCAGAAAATCATAAGACTTATCATTATCAGGTCATCTTTTCAAAACTCCCCTTTTTCAGGCTCAGCTCAGCTCAGCTCTTAGAATAGTCGACTAATACAATGGTAGTCGACTAGTCCATTTATTCCTTTCAACCTGAATACCTTAAGGATCAGCGTTGGTGAGTCTACACTTTACACATATACCTGCTTCGGGGCTATTAGTATAACTTTTCCTATAGGCATCCAAACTAAAGTTTCTTTAGATAGATTGAAAGAGGACTTCAAGAGCTACAACTTTCATGCATACCTCGAAGGCCAATTTTATCTTCCAAAGGGTCGAAAATAGGGAAGAAGATAACCATGAACAGTAACCCAAACGATAGCGTCAACAGTAGCAAAGACAAAGTATGTGAACAGTAACACAGACGATACTCTGTGAATAGCAACACAGAGGATATTCTTCAACTCATATTACTTCTTAACTCCTCATAATCCTTGGCCTATGATCTATCATCTGTGTTCTATCCTCTGTGGTTGACTTTTATCTTCTGTGTTGACCATTTATCATCTATGGTCTATCCTCTATGCTCTATCTTCTATGTAATGACATGTCCTCTGTGTTCTGACGTCATCACAGATGATACTTCTACACTCTACTCATCCTTTCCTCTATATTCTATCTTCTTTGTGATAACGTGTCCTCTGCATTCTGACGTCATCACAGATGATACTTCTATACTCTACCCACCCTTTCCTCTATGTTTTGACGTCAGCACAGAGGATACTTCTACTCTTCATTCCTTCTTGCCTCTGTTTTCTGACGTCATCACAGAGGATACTTCGACTCTTCAATCCTCCTTGCCTCTCTGTTCTGACATCATCATAGAGGATATTCTTCCACTGTATTTCTGTTTTGCATCTACCTTATTTATTGCAATCCATCAACTTTCTCAACTGCTCTCATTTATTCAAAACTCAGGTTAGAATTAACCAAACGTAATCATTAATCATTTCTCACACCTCAAAATTATTTTGATCAACACATGCAATGTGAAACTTAACCGTGATCATAATCAAGCGCAGAATCATACATATATTTGATTCATCCCTAAATGAATATTTGTTTTATAAGGCTTTAATAACCTTACAAGTCATAATACATTAGTACACTTAGACTAATAAAACATGAAAGGTGGCTAAAGCCTTAAGTTCTAAAAAAAATCCATCTTAAGGGTTACAAAAGAACATTTGCAGATTGGGGTGCTGCCTTGTATCCTGAATTACTCATTTTCTTGGAGGGGGTGAGCTTAAAGCTCGTGGGTAACGAGTTTATAACTTAGAAACAAGCAAAAAACCCTTTCTGCGTAAATAAAACATATTTAGTTACAAATCATGCATGCATTCATCTTGTCAAACAAATCATGAGCACATCAGAATGGTTCAGGTGGATCCAAAACAGAACATACTACAAATTTCCCTTAAGGGTCCTGTGTAGCCTTGAACAGAACGGACTAGCGCAATTCCAATTTATGGTCTTGCGTAGCTGTGAACTTATTGGAGTCCATAAAGGAGCCCCATGTCACTAGCGGGTAAGCGGGAGAAGCCTTTAGACAAGCGCACTTGAATTAACTTAGGGGACCACCATAAACCCACATAACCCATATATTTCATGATCTTGAAAACTTACTGCCCAAAGTGGCAATTCTTGGAAACTTGCTTTTCATATCCGAAATATGGTTTCATAAAGTTTGCAACTTTTTGAAGAAAACATTTTTGTATGTAAAACATACAGCAACATATGACACTTTGAGCTACACTAAACAAGAAAAAAAATGCACATTTTTGTCGTAATCGAAATCATTGAAAGAAAAACATTTATGGCTTATTGCTTTATCATAAAACTGTAACCAACCTTAAAAATCCTTGCTTGCTTAGGTATTGGACTTAAGGATGCCTTTCCTCTTGATTCCTTTGCTTCTCTTGAACCTCTCGTTGATTTTCTTCATAAAGACATAACTCCCATTCAACAAAAATCTAGATTTGACTAACCCCTAATGCACATTCACTAAAATGAATTCTAAAATACTTAACCCGTATATTTCTTAAGCTCTTTGAACCAAAACCTTTCAAAACTCCAAGAGATAAAAATGACTTATCGTGAATCCTTACCAATTAATGAAATTCTTGGCTCTAAAGAAAGCTCTTTCCTTCCTCTATCTTTTTACCTTCTTGAGTACCCTCAGATTCTCTCTTTAAGCCTTAGAAAAATCATGACCTAGTTAAAGGCTCTATTCTTTTCACTCTTCTTCAAAACCTCTCTTCTTCCTTTCTTTCTCTTCTTTTCTCTCCCATTCACGTTTTTCACTCTTCTAAGATAACAAGACTACAATTCCTTTTTCCCAATGTACCCTTAATGAGTCCCAAAAGTCCACTTTACCCTTCCTTATAAGCTTAGGCTCTTTTGGTACTTAAGTTACATGCCAAAAATGCCCTCAATTCATTCTTATGTATTTATTCCATAAACTATTATGCTTAATTTAACGAAAAAAATTTTTGGGGGCCAACATTCAGGCTCTAGCCTTCCTTTATCTCAAAAAGATATTGTTTGAATTTTCACACTCACGTTATAGATGTATTTTCTCTCTTTCTTTCTTTCTTTTTTCTCAGAATATTTTTCATAGTATAAGCACTTGAGAACAGAATTTCTCTTAGTATTTTTGTACATGAAAAAATTCTTATTAAAGTCTACGACTACGACTAATATTTATAGCCTAAGTCTCCAATGGTCTTCTTGAGAAATCTGGTTGTCGATTCTTATAAATTCTGTTATTAGTTGAGTCTTGTAACCAACTCCAACTACCTAACGTTCTTAGCACATTCTTTAATTACATCGGCTTGCTTAGATTCGTATGCTTCGTCTAATGTCTTAGACTTAATCACTTCGTCTAATCTGTCTTATTCAACTTTTACTTAAGTATCATCTTGATTTGATGACTTGTGCCATTTATATTTATCTGCGCATTTAACAAATTCATCAAAATAATTCACACACTTAAATTATTATTAATATTTGACTTTCATCAAAATCAATAGAAGAAGTAAAGTCTTCTTGACTAACAATCTCCCCCTTTTTGATGATAACAAATAATCATAATATTAGAAGATAAAAAAATATTTAGACGAATAATGCAAGATGTAATATACAAAGATAATATTTACAAAACTCCTTTCCACTATTCTATTTATCTATCTATATCTCCCTATCTCCTATCTTCTATCTTCTATCTCCCCTTATTTGTTATTAATAAAAAAGATAGTTTATTTTAGACGCTTCAAAATTTTAGAAAATATTTGTTGAATATCAGTGTGAATCATCTTGAGGTCTTTTTCTATAGAAACACATAGAAGTGTTAATTCCTCATAAAGATTACCCACTGTATCACCTAGTATATCAACCTTAGTATTGATTTTCTCAATGCTTTTAGCTAAGGCTTCCTGAACTTTCGTCTGCTTGTGACTAGCTTCAATCCATTTGATGAAATTCTTCAAGAGCTTCAAATTAATAGTAGGATCTTGTAGCATTTCACTAAGTGGATGAATATGCTAAAAAATAGATGGTTTTCTAGGTGAATCGTCTAATTATATGATTTTAATAGAGGGTATTTTGAAAGGTGGTTTTTCAACAGGGATATCAAGATCATCAGGTCTGGGTAATTTGT
>JANIIA010000010.1:20062613-20074793 GCA_027478495.1 Erythroxylum alaternifolium | reverse complement strand
ATAATATATGAAGAATCATATTTTAGCATTATTAACTAAGAGACATGAGAAACTTCTGAAGGAATTAAGGTACCTGGTTAGGGTAGCAGTAGATTTTCTATTCATACCATATAGCATAAACAAACCATCTAAAAATGATAGGTTATAATAGAATTTAATTCCTTCAGAAGTTTCTCATGTCTCTTAGTTAATAATGCTAAAATATGCTTTTTCATATAATAGAACTTAGATTCTCACACTTATAGTAGAACTTAATTAGATTTCCTTTTCTAGTTTATATTAACAGTAATAACTCTAGTTAGAACTTTCACATAAATAAGAGTAAATAGGGTGATATCACATAAATAAGAGTAAGTAGGGTGATAAAAGGTCACTTAATCTAAGTCCCTTTGCTCGCTTAAGGTATTTTGTTGGTTTCCTATTGACTAACATGCTGAAAGAGGTGGTGGATATCCATTGCTTGATCTATGTTATGAATTGTGTTAGAAATCTCTAAGCCTCTAGAATGCTTAGGATAAACATCCAACTAATTAAGTTGAATGCTATGACTTTGAAATCCTCTTTTCCTATAGTGATTTTTTAAAATCTCTTAAGCTATAAGGATGTTATCCAATGCTTCTTCCTAGTATGAAAAAACCTTAAGTCAGGTTAATAATCTCATTCAAGAATGACTTAAACCTTAAAGATGGATTTTGGATATGATACACCATGTTGCAGCAGGTAATAAAGTGCAAATATGACCTTTCCTACCTAAGGACCTAGCTCTATAAGAGGTTCCAAGTTCTCATGAACCATCCCAATGGACAAGACTTATCAAAGCCACTAATCTCCTTCCTCATTTAGATTCTTTTGTTGTAAGTCTATCTCTTCTTAAATATAACTTTCTTAACTTAATTATCACGTCCCTGTATGAATCCAAGAGTTATAAAGAAGCTTGTGCTCAACCCTTTTGGCAGTAAGTTATAAAAGAAGAATTAGAGGCATTAGACAAAACCCAAACTTCGGATCTAGTCTCACTTTTCTAGAAAAAAATTTAGGTGATTAAATAAGTCTATAAGATCAAGACAAAGGTAGTGGCAGTTTAGGATGTTCTTAAGCTTGAATTGTTTCTAAAGGATTCACTTAGGAATAGTATTGACTATAGGAAGACCTTTACTCTTGTGGTTCATCTTATTTCAGTTCGTAGCCTCATAGTTACTGTTGCCGTTAAGAAATGACTACTAGTTCAAATGAATGTCAAAAGTAACTTTCTCTATAGGGACCTTTTTTAAGAAGTGTACACGAAACCAGCTCCAAGTTATGATCATCCTTTAGATATCATCTGTCAGTTTAAAAAGGTTCTTTACGGCCTTAAATAAGTTCCTCAAGTATGGTTTGCCAAATTTAGCTCTGTTGTTAGAAAAACTTGATTTTCTTTCTAGTTTACATTATAATGCGTTGTTTGTTTGATGCATAAACAGAAGCTATATGCTATTATTAGTCTATGTAAATGGTATGATCATTATCAGCAATGACCATAGAGGTATTATAAAATTAAAACATTACCTCAACCAACACTTTAAGATGTGAGAACTCAGATATCTATCTTACTTGCTTGGAATATAAATCCTTCATGATGTTTGTCCCACACTAATAAATGGAGAACTTTTGGATGACCCAACCTTATGGTATAACTTACATTTACTCATTCAAGCATAGCCCACGCAGTTAACGTTGGGAGTCAGTTTATAGCAGCTTCCTGAACCACTCATTGAATTGTTGCACTCCGTATTCTATGTTATTTTAAAGGTACCTTGCTTTCTGGTATCCAACTCTATTATCCTCCTCTTTAAAACTTCGTGTATAGTCTGATACTAATTAGGGTGGAGATCTTATTAGTTGACTCTCTACAATTGGGTTATGTTTCTTTCTTAATAATTCTCTTATATCACGATGAAGGACGAAACAAACAATAATACTGAAGGTGAATACAAAGCCCTTTCTGACGTTACTTATGAATTCATATGGTTATGTTGGCTTTCATAGGTATGAGAATTGAATATTCATTAATCACTACTATTTACTATAATAATCGAATGCCATTTAAGTTTCTCACGATGACATTTCATGAGCGAATAAGTAACAGTTGTCACTCTATTCTTTATCATCTTTAGCAAGGAACCATTTGTTGTCACACGTATCATCTCATAGTCAGACAGTTGTCACCTTCATTAAAGGTCAATTGTCAACTTGATTTAATGAACTAGTTAACAAATTTGATTGATCTCATTTTTATTATCTTAAGTTCTCGGAGCAACGAGGTATTAGTCAACTTCAACATAACATTAGTAAAATGGGATTGATTGCATAATAATGATATAATATGTTGTAGAACTTTTTGGTAATTAATTATAACTAATTTATTGATTATAATTAATAACTCCACAAATAAAGTCCTCATAAATATTTGACACAATAATAATATGCAAAATTTCTCACAAGTATTCTAGTTTAATTTTAATGCTCTTACTTCTATAGGGTTTGCGGTAAGACAGTACAACTGTGCAAACGGAATGTAGAATTCCTGAATGCAGTAAGAAAAGATCGTACTGAGACACAAATATACCATATTCCTTTTACTATCAACACTCAGTGCAATAAACATGCCATTCGAACACCATCAGTAAGAATTTGGCAATAGTCAGATTGAAGAACTGGGCAATGATCCTTCATCACATTGACCTTGCAAGAAATAATGTCAAATTTTCTGCATTAGATGCTCTCCGTCTTCCAACTCGAGTTGCAGAAAACATTCTCAATTTTTCTGCATTAGATGCTCGCCGTCTTCCAACTCAAGTTCACCATCTGGCACATCATGTTCATTTTGAAATAGCAGCTCAATCTGTTCTAGTGACCTCCCCTTTGTCTCAGGAACTAGTGCATAGACAAAGACAACTGAAAGAGCTGAAATTGCCGAAAAGATGAAGAATGTTCCGCCAAGAGAAATTGCGTTCGAAACGGAAAGGAAAGACATGGCAACCAAGCCACTGCAAACCCTGTTACCAACTGCTCCAAGTGCAGCTGCTTGAGCCCGCAGCCGTAGAGGGAAAATTTCTGTAGTCAAGACCCAGCAAACAGGACCAATTCCCACTGAAAAGAAAGCTACGTTGGCACAAACAAACAAAATTGCCAACCCAATTGAAAACTGTCCTTGCCCAAACAAAGTGAGTGTGAAAGCCAAGCTGAACAAACAAATGGTCATTCCAATTGTGCTCAGATATAGCAAAGGCTTTCTGCCAAGTTTGTCAACGAGAAAGATAGCAACCAATATAAAACCAGTCTTAGAGACACCTACAGCAACTGTTGCAGCCAGAAGCTTTGAATTATCCTTGATCCCAGCTCCTTTAAAAATTTCAGGACTGTAATAAACAGTTGCATCTATTCCTGTGATCTGCTGGAAGCACTGGATGCCAAAACCAGTAAATAACATCCGACGAAGTGCAGGAGAAGGGTTCACCATTTCACGCCATACAGCTTTCTCTTCCCGCTTCTCTGCGTTACAAGTTCCAGCAGCTTCTTGTATTTCAGCTAGTCTAAGCTCCACCTCTCTGTCATTGTAATTTGTTTTTGAGAGCACTGATCTTGCTTCTTCAACTCGGTTTTGCATGACCAACCATCTAGGGGACTCAGGAATAATGAAAAGAGCAAATCCAATAAACACCGAAGGTAAAATTCCCACAGCAAGCATTACCCTCCAGCCTGTATGTACGGAAAGACTTGAAAATGCATAATTCGAGACGTAACCAAGTAAAATTCCTAAATTTATGAAAATTTCAGGGAAAGAAGTGAGAGAGCCTCTAGCAACAGATGGTGATATCTCAGCAATATAGATAGGGGCAATCATCACTCCAAACCCTATTCCAATACCAGCCAAAAGCCTTCCAATCATTAGTATTTCAAATGAAGGAGCAAGTGTCATTATAGCTGCCCCAACTTGAAAGACAACAGCAGCCAAGGCCATCGTCCATTTTCTTCCAACAAAGTCTGATGTTCTTCCCCCAGCTAAACTACCGAATAGGGACACAATACTCAAACATCCAACCAGAACCTCTTCTTGTATCTCAGTTATATGAAGGTCCTCTTTAATAAATATGATTGCTCCACTCATAACACCTACGTCTGCAGATTGACAAACCAGTAGCCTTATCAATTTGCAACCAGTCAACTGCTTTATAATTCCAGTAGTGTATTGGTTTTAAGTTAACCCTTTTCAACAACTGTGATCTACAACTAATACACCAGAAGAGATAAATAAAATATACGAAGAATTAATATCAAGAAAGGCAAGTTCAACATAATGGTTGTAGGATTGTTTAAGGAATATCCTTCAGTTAATTTGTTGGCAATATCTAATCTACAGTGGACTTGGGGTTGTGCCTATATGAATAGATTAGATGACTCTATTTCCCCCTCAACATTTTATTTTCTGGAATATTGAAAATTGGAAAATATACAGAAAAATGCCTCAATCCTTGCAATTACTAGGATTTGAAATTACTCCTGCATCAACGTCAACAGGCCAAACTCCTAACTGTCTAACTTTTTTGTTTTTCTAAAAACAAGTTTTACATTCCAGAATTCCCCGGCTAATACAAAGAGATTCTTACTCAAATAAAGTTGATAGAAATAGTAGAATTTCAAGATAAGAAGATTCAATGGAAAGAATATTAGAACATGCACGTGACAATGCTTTACTAGAAGAAAATTGCCTAATACATTATCGTTTTCTAACCAAAGAATACGAGTGAAGAGAAAACTTATATTCATGTATAAAGTATAGATTACATGAAATTCATATGAACCTTTCAGGACTCTTGACCTTTTTCTTAACTGTTCCTATTTTCTCCACTATGGTTATTCTTTATATTCTCACATCAAATCAGCATATCTACACTTATCAGTGAAATCAGACTGCTACACCTCTTTTGGCCCTTCACACAGTCTCTCTCGATAAATTGGAACAGTTACATCAACTCCCAACCATATAACAGGAAGAAGAAGCTATGCACTGGTGCATCTGCTCAAAGCCTCTCTTTATCATAAAGACAACAGGTACCAATAAGACTTAAAATTGGTTGATTTAATGCGCAAATGCCCTTCCAGCTTGGATTTTGAAGTATGACGATGGATAAAAGAATACTCCTTGCTCTTTTCATGCGAAAACTATCCCCCACTATCCTGTATATCGTCTAAAAGGGATTCTGAGTTCACTGGCTCGACAATTATTCTATATTTCCTTATGCATCACAAGGATAGAAACTAAACCAAATTAGTATTACTAAACTCAAAAACTGCTATTGATGGGATTATATTCAAAGTTTTACAAACACATCATGTCTTGAGTAAATAAATTCCATGAAACCTGAAATTTCCTTCTGTGCTAACAAGGACAAAATCCACGGCACATAAAGAGAGAGCAATGGCGTGATTTTCTAGCAAATTAAATGGGAATATAGCATATGATATAAGGATTACATCATTACAGCAGAATGTCGATATCAGATGGAGAATCAAAACATCTCATGGATGAAGAACAAAACAACAATAAAGAGAAATTGACTACCACTTACCATAGCCAAGAAGTACAGAGTTGAGAGACGCAAAAATGGCACAGGCGAGAACATATTTTCTGGTGCTTTTACTCCTATCTTGGTGGTGATGATGTAACGCCTCATCAACACCATCTGAGAGCTCTGAATCCATTCTCCTGTACTTATTCTTGCTTCCCAACGAAAAGCCCATCTCTCCATTCCTACTTTCGTGCATATCATCTAATCCCATCCCAAGTTATAGTTGATATTATGCCTACTTTGAATCAATACAAACCAAAAGTCAAAGCAGACTGGCTAGGTTTAACTGGAAATTTATCAGAGAGAATGGAACAATGAGGTTCAGATCTGAAATAACCAAGGAAACGAGAAAAGGAAAGTCTTTGGCAAGTTGGTCCTTTAGATTTAAGTAAAGCAAGCAACTTTGGAAGGTAACATGGCTTAATCAATATAGAAAGGGTAAGAATCGAAAGTTTTGACCTCGTATTTACAAGAGTTCTTGGCGTTTTCGGAAGCAAGCGACAAATTGCCCATGTGTGAAAAATGAGGAATATTCTGTCTCCTACATATCAGGAAGCTCCTGTCCTACATCTTCTGCTTTGGTGCCCACGTTTTCAGATTGGTCTGTCATGAAGACCTTGAAATATTTAACCCACTTCAATGGTTTTTTTTTTCCTCTTCTTTTTCTTTTCGCCGCAACAAATATCAGACCTGAGTATAGGACAGATGATAAACACAGGACATTTGATTTTTACATATTCATATATTTGATTTTTACATTAATTTGTAATTGCTACGTGGGAAATTTCATAGCCAATTGCACCAATAATAGGTTGACTTTAATACGTGAATCCATTGACGGTTTGGAATTGAGTAGAAAAGACTTTTCTAGTAGGTGTCTTTCTCAAGACACAAACATATGTTACAAAATCCTTTTTCCTTTTTAATTGCTGGATTCAGCTTCTCTAAAATTAAAGTAACATATCTAACTCAAAACGAATTATATTCTATAAAAAATGAGATCTAAGTCCTCTTTATTCTTATTTTCACTAAAAAGCTTACGAACGATGCCAATTTACTTTTTATTCATATTTTTAGTCCATTATTTCTCCTTTGCTTCATACATACATGTAGTAACATTTTTTCTTAAAAAACCATAAATTACGAATTAAACTGATAATTTTTTTGATAATGAATATCTTATTTTTACTCCAAACTTTGCGTTTCAACAGACTTCAAATGGATATTAACCTTCAGTCGATATCTTATTTTTACTTAATCCTGCCATTATTGTTGGAAATATAACAGCTTCTTCTTCCCATTTTCATAAGAAATTAGAACTTCCTGTTCCTTTTTCTTAGTTTCCTTAAGCGGACACACATGCAACTCCATCATGTAACTCTAACCTCTCTTGTCTATGTCTACTTCATTTAGGTACAAGTGAATTGGTTTCCTTCCAAAAGAATTTTTCTTTTTTGTACATATCATTTATTCCAGGTGTCAAATTACAGTACATAAATTGTTTCCTAAAAAGAAAAAAAGTTCCTTATCGTTTGGAGTAGATAAGCTTTCATTTTTATTTGAAGAATATGCAATACAATCCTAAATTAACGTATCTTAATATATGTTGTGCAGCTAAGGTTTTTTTCTTGGTTTTTTTGTTGTGATTATTGTTGATTTATACTCTACAGCCAATCGCTTTGGTTGTAGTTTAGTGACAAATTATTTAAAGACATTCTTTATCTTATACATGTTTAGATGTATCTGATAAAGTCCTTGGAATAATTGTACATTACAAATGAAATTATAATGAGATTATAATTATGAAATTCATATTGCATTTATGTAATATCCATAAATATTCTTAGCCATTATTCTATTAAGATTGGACATTAATAAAATATAAAAGACTAGCATATGTTTTATTTTTCCTTACAAAGGATATATGTTAAAATATAGAGATACTTAAACAAACGTGTGGGTGCTTGTTAGAGAACAAATTCACTGAACAGACCCGATATATCTATGGAATTCTCATTGTAATGATTGTATAAGTGATCATTTGACTTGAGATCACCAAAGTTATCTTGTCTAACGATTGCTACATTTTGATACTATTTATGACCTATTTAATCATGGGTTGTTCAATCGGTAGTCATTGGATGTAAAATGAATTATATAGAGATAGTTGTGTGATCAAGATAGAATTCATCACCCTAAAGTAATTAGGGAGAATGTTCTGTTGTTTTCGATTAGTATTGATTCAGGAAATCCTTGGCCAAGGTAGAATGATGTTTGTAAATAGTTTATAAATATCATTAATTAAGTCAATAGCTAATGAAAAATAACTAATATGATTGGAATCAAAATAGAGTAGACATTAATTCCATATTCTATGTCTAATTGGAACAGTGGACGATGAAAGAATTGAATTATAGAAAAAAATCACGCCAGGAAAGGTTAGTCAAAATCACTTTGACATTTCTAAATATTTGGGTGGTTATGACGCGTTGCTAGATGCCAATCTTGATCTATAATTATAAATTGTTTAATTGGAGAATTAAAGATAAATTAAAAGTATTTTTAATTTATCTAATTCTAATTATGAATTAAATTAGATTTTATAATTATTGCCAACATATTTGGGAACCTAATGGGTCTCGCACGTAGAATAGGTTGAAGAGAGCAAAGTTAATTTAATCAAGTTGGACTTGATTGTAAAGTTTAAGAAACTTTATGATTAAATATGAGATATTTAATAAATAATGATCAATATGAGATATTGAATTTTATATGGGCATAATTGGTATTTAATTAGAATTATTTGTATTTCTAGTTAAAGTTTAATTGAAATTAGAATTTAATTTCAATGAAATTAGAATTTAATTAAAACGTCCAAAGCTTATTATAAATAGGCTTAAGCTCTATGAAGCTAGCATTTCTTACTTAACACTTTTTGTAAGAGTTACATAGTTCTCTCAACTGATTCTGTGGATACAGTTAAACACTACAACAAACGGACTATTTGGCGACGATTTCATCAGTTTCGTCGCAAAAACATGCATCACCAAATATTAAGCATTTTGCGATTATAAATGTTATTCGTCGCTAAATATTTTCTTTCGGCGACTCTTTAGCTTTATGTTGGTAAACAACAAGTTTTAGTGACAACTTATTTTGTTTTCATCTAAAAGACATAACATATTGCGACGAAACAAAATAAGTTGTCACTAAAACTTGTCGTTTACCGACGTAAAACTAAAGAGTCGCCGAAAGAAAATATTTAGCGATGAATAAAATTTATAATCGCAAAATGCTTAATATTTGGTGATGCTAAAACCATATCGTCACTAAATGTAGAACAATGGGTGGCGTTTAACGTTATTCGTTGCCAAGTACGTAACTTTAGCGATGAACCTTGTCAATCGTCACTAAATATGCTGTAAATTTCGTGAAGATATGTTTTAGAATCACTAAAAGTCCATATTTGGCGACCAAAATTTTGTTTAGTTTTAAAAACTTTAACATCCGACGATGATCTTTAAAAAGCGTCACTAAATGTCTAGTATACGGCGATGATGTTTTGGTAGTCATCGCAAAAGGTCCGACATATAGTGACGAATTATGTAAAACGTCGTTAAATGTTTGCAATTGGTGACAATTTTATAAATCGTCACTAAATGATTTACATTTGCAAAAATTTTAAAGCTAACATTTTTATAATTTATCATAGTTAATTAAGATATGTTTTATTCGAGATTTTATTTGAATGTTTACAACGTATTATTTAAAAAAAGTCAACATAATTTTAAATGTTAAACGGTAATATTAATTAATCTTTAGTATTTACAAAACTGGCAAAATAAGTTATAAAAAAGTTAATTAATTTTATGAATATAATAATATGATATAGTAGAAAATATAGTTATAGAACAATACAGTACGAAGTTTTTCTTAGAAGTTACCTAAATCATATAGTTATAGAATCAGAACAATAACAGTCCACAATCAATAGGTCGCAAGTTGACCTCTAAGTAGTAGATATATTGTTTGAAAAATTATTATAGATACAACAATAAATAAACTTTAAAGTTGAGTTTAGTTGATTGACTCACTAACTGATAATGATATATTTATTTTTTTGGATTCCAAGTAACATGTGATTCAGTAAAGGTAAATGAGTACCTGATGTTTGGATTCCCCCGAAAGATCCTTACGCGTTCAAATGCACCAATTGAAACAGTAAAACTTGTTCCCTCAACTGTAGGGTTTTTCACAACCTCTTACAACAGTGCTTCTGCTATAGCTAAATTTGTAAAGGATGGAGTGAATAAGTCGTTAGATTTAGTACCTAAAACATAATCAGTATAGAAGTTAGATATTGTCATGTTAGTAAACCATGAAATGAACTAAAATTAGAGTGACATACATGTATCAGCAGACGAAGTATTCAAAATTGATCAAAATCAACTTATTTTCCTTTACGGACTGTTGTGACATCGCTCGCGCCTCTATGGGCTACATGTCACCTTCAAGACTGGTGGAAGCTTTAAAGAAGCATGTAGTATAAACCATCTAATGTGAATATATATAGTAGCTTCATAAAAGGAAATGAGACGTACATAATAAGGAAAGTGACATAATTCGGATGATATTAAAAACCTTAAAGTAGAAGATCCGCCATGGAAGGCAAACGATGATTTCTATAGAAACTGGAGATTTCTTTTTAGTTTTGGTTTGCTCAGTAGGGACAATTTTGCCACGTTCCTCTCATGTTGACAATCCTTGATGAGATTAAACGTTAAACGCGGGTAGGAAGATAGACATTAAAAAATAACAAAGATAGGCAGTAAATCATATTCAAAACACAACCATAAACATAACTCATACATCAAATGCATAATTAAGAACTAACAATAAACACCTAGAGGGTTTAGTGAATAATCACTATAAGCATGAAGTCACATGAGGAATAAGTACTAGACAATGCAACTTTTCTGAGATTAAGCACCCTAAATTAAGACAGTAACACACAAACGAGGTGCAGTCTACATAATTTGAGTTGTCTAAGAAAATACGCATGTGTTTCACAGGACTAGAGTAGAGCCCAAGGTTACATATGGCAAGCAAGATGCATTTACATAAGTTGTTCAGTACGTAAAATCCAGAAACACATAAGATACGAAAGTTCAGTAACAGTGAGGTAAACAAAATCATTATACACAAACAAATAACATGAAAATTAGAAAATATCACATACAAAAGACAAAGAAATCAACTTTAGCACCCAAAAAAAAACCTATGTATAGATCTACAGAAAGAACGTCCAGATCTACCATAGAAGCATTAAAATCACAACTTTTTTATTTAATAACGGTTAAATGCTTGTACTTGTTGAAAATGTTATATTGAGAGCAAATGCAAACATCACAGAGCATCTACCTAAAAGTAGACTACAACTTGTGACAAACCCAGTTTGACAACAAAGACCCGATCTCGTCAGTTAAAGATGTAGAAGAGCTTGATAACCATACATGAAAATATAGCAGATAATAAAAAAGATGTGACAGGAGTACCGACCGTGTTTTGATGAAGTGAATGGTTTTGCTATATGAGAAAGGTGTCAGCGATCGATGATATGTAGGAGAGGTTTTTGTTAATTTAGAAGGCCGCTTGAACGAGAATGCTAAGAAGGCTTTTATGTTTTGTTTATTTGAAAACCTAACGTAAAACGACTTCATTTTTGTAGTGAAGGTAAACGACGTCGTTTATTGTTTGTTATAGTTATTTGGAAGTAGTCTTAATTTATTTGCTACGATTTGTTGTATTTAGTCGATAATCGTCGGATGTAGTAACTAATAGATTGTTCGTCGCTAAAGGCCGACGACTCATAAATAATTTTAAATAAATTTTTTTCCTATTCTAAATAAAAAATAATTTGAATTAAAAATTAAGTGATTCATTTCAAAATTATTCTAAAATTAATAGGTTGACTGTTGAAATAAAATAAGATTATCTCCAAATTATATATTTTAATTAATATAATTTAAAAACTTATTTTAATAAATAAACATTTTATTTTTTTAATTAATATAATAAGACATTGTAATATAATTATAAAACTATTTGTAACAAAATATATTTAAATGTTAGTCATTTCGATCCTAAAAATTAAGCAAATGAAGAATAATTGCATATATAATTGAGAAGATATATTTTTGTTTTTGTTATTGGTAATAGGAAAAACTAATATAAGAAAATACTTGGGTATTTGCGATGTTTATCAAAATTCGTAGCAAAATCATTAAGATTAGGCGACGATTTAGAAGATTAGTAGGAAAATGTATTATATTTGGTGATGATTTATAATTTTCGTAGCTAAAGATGTCCTTTTGCGAAGAATATAGTATCGTCGCAAATTGTGCCCTATCAGAATAGTTGTAACTATGTCGTTTTTGCCTTATGCCAAACCTGTTTGCGACGATTATTATATATCGTAACTAAATGTTTAGCTATTAACAACGGTTAGTATTTTTCGTTGCGGAATGTTGCAATGCTAAAAAAAATTTAAGTGGGACGACATCGTCCCACT
>JANIIA010000010.1:20024488-20041688 GCA_027478495.1 Erythroxylum alaternifolium | reverse complement strand
AAATACACAAAACCCTATTTCTTGCCCATTCTGAAAAAAATGAAGTAATATCAAGGGAAAGAAAGAAGGGAAGATAAATTGGAAATCTTCTTCTTTACGCAACAATTGAAAACACAGGGAAATAATATAGTTTAGTAGGTGGACTACAGAATTAATTTTTGTCAATGTGGTTTTTTTTTCATTTGTTTTCTTGACAATAAGATTTAATTGCTTGGCACTAAAAAAGGGGACTTGATATGACATGCATACTCCTGTTTGTTTGTTCATGTTCTTAAGTTATTTTTATAGAAGTATAAATTGTTGATTGATAGGAAAATCCAAATTTAAGATTTAGTCAGTTGTGTCAGATAATTTAATGTTAATAGTGAATGTGCTATTTTCCCGAGCTCCTTAAGTTTTAAGGATGTGAGGTTATAAATGAACCACCAGCTTGATATGGGTGAATTTATGTCAGCTTATGATCAAATCTTTTTATACTGGATTCTCCCGCTCAATTACTCCACTTAATAATTCTCAACTACTAGATATTTCCACTGAATTATTGCAAAGATTTATGTCAGATAATCTAATGTTATCACCTATTAAGTCATGTCGCGTCTCAAAATTGGCAGCGTAAGTATTTATTACATACCTCTGTGTTTTTATACAAGTGCAAATTTTGGGTTGAATTTGGTTAGTAAGTTAAACTGTTCAGTCAAGTAAAGACAACCAAAATTTATTAATATGAGGGCTCCCAACTCAATAACTCTTAACATTTATGCCATGATGTCAAATTTTACCATTTTGGCTTATTTTAAAGGTATCCTAGAGACGATGAATCGATAAATATTTCTCCATTTTCATATCAGAAATAAACAGGGAGAAAGAACATAAAATAAACACACCCATCGATGGCCGATGTGGAACAAATATCCGTCTTAAAATATCAAGAAAACTAACAATATTATTTTTCTATGCTTTAAGAATCAAAGCGAAAATGGTATTGCTAAAACAATAATATTAGCAAAAAGTAGCTAGAGTGCGGGGCAACAAAAATATTAGGAAAAAGTAGCTAGAGTGTAGGGATGGTCCAACTGTGTAAGTCGTTAATGATTTCAGATGGGGCAGGCGATGATGACGATGAAGGAGGTGTCAGGGCAGATGCTGGGACGTTAGCAGGTTTTGACCAACAGTGCATTATAGAGGAAATAATGTCCTTGTCTTGAATTTAGAGGGATTGGAGTAGTGATTATGGAACCAATAAAATAGGAACCTTGCTAACTTGAATAACATCATGAAACCCATTTGTGAAATTGAGCAGTGGACATCAATTAATCAAGGAAAAAAATTTCACTAACTGGAATTTTATTCATTCATAAGACCTATGTGCAATAGCTACACATCGCAAACTTACAGAAGCCATATCTTCTATAGATTTCTTAAAAAAGGACAACTACAACTAAAGGCCAGTTTCGATAAAAGGAAACATCTGATAGTTCCCATCACAAAAGGTAAACATTCTCACCAACATTTTCTTCATCGATAAGTTCAATGTTGTCATTTACATCAAAGTATTTTTCACATAAGGCTATTACAATTTCAACGATTCCTTTCCAATGTAACTGTACTTGAGAGTCAGGTTACAAGATAAATCTTTGAGTCAAGCACGCATTGTGATTTGAAATATGAAAAAGCAATGCTTTATATACCAGTCATAACTATATCAATTGCAGATGATTATTTAGGCAAGTCCCAAATATATTAAACTTATATGTCAGATTCTGGATATTTTAATTGCAAGAATGATTGTGCCTAATTAGAATATGATATTGTTTACTATTAGATGACCATTGCATTTTGTGAGTATAACCACATTACCCATTTTATTGCAACACCGCCTCTCCTTTTTTTATGAGTTGAAAAAGAATATAAGGATAATGGTAGATTGAGAGAGGATATTGTCAAAATTCATTCCCAGTTGCAAACATTGAAAAGCGAATATCAACAATTTAAGCATTACCCCCTAAAGAAGTAAGCAACTTAAAACAACATGGAAAAACTTTGAATGCATATACTAGAATAGCTTTTTCTATTGGTGATCCAAAGATCTCATGTTCTCCCCCACCCTGCCAAAGAGTATTACAAGTCTATCATGATCTCATGCTCTTAATTGCTTCAAACTCTTCACAAACTGATGAAGCGAAAAAATTACCAAAAAGAAACAGAAATTAATTATATGAACTTGCCTTCGGAATAAAAACAGTGCCATTTGTGTTATGTGCAATGCCTTCAATGAGTAAAGAGGATAACAAATGAGATAGTTGTGACTTGTTTTTTAGGTGGATTAATCTCTCATCCGCCAACATGAGCATCAACAACAGTCATCTGTAAAAGAAATCTATTGCTATTAGTGTGCGTAGCAAGCCAAAAGTGGAGGTTCATATCACTAGAAAAATGTTTTCTAGCAAGAATTAATCAGCAGTAGGACTAAGTTTTTTTTCCATGCAGATGACACTGAAGTTTACATTGATTTGACTACATTCGTGGAAGTAATTGATATTGTACATGGAATACAACCCAAGTATTTACAAGTGTTAAGACCTTTAATTAATCACCATAGTCGTCACCAACTGATGATGAGCTACAAAAAGAAATAACAGAAGAGTTAAAAATCTTTACAAAGAATAAGTCGCATCAATGAAACACACAAAACTACTAGAACATAAACACCATACCACCACCATCCTCTGTCATGTCTCTAACGACAAGCTCACCCAAAAGCCCCAGATTCCCTAATGTGTTGCCATTCAAAATTCTGATGTTGTTACCCAGTACTGACCTGCATCAATTTTTAAAATTTAAATTTTTATCTTATAAATTTTATTTAAAAATTTAAATTTAAATAATAAAAAAGGAAAATGTGTCACAGGTGTAACTTAAATGTCACTCCCGTGACATAAACCAAATATTTTATTTTTATTTTTATCATTTTTACAAAATTAATGATAGCATAATTAAAATTAAAATTAATTTTTATTAGAATAATATTAGTACATTTAAAATAAAAAATAAAAAATAAAAAAGACTCACGCAATGTCACGCCTGTGATTTGTTTCACATCCATGACACTTATATTACGAGCGTGACAGTTATATTTAAGTAACTGAATCGCTTAAAATTTAAGCAAAAACTACGACGTTTTAATAACCGGAGAGTTAATATAGAATAATTTTAGACCGAGTATCCGTTTGTTATGTGCTAACAAGCTATCCTCAAAAGCATCAATGTGTATGAGGTGACAGTTGGGAGACGAGCCCCATCGAGCCCAATAGCTCATATAGCACCTGAAATAGTCGCAGTAGAGCAACGGAGGATGGTCATTACCAATCGTCCTATGAACTACGATCTTTGGAGTGCTATGAGTAGTGGACTTATGGAGAAGCGATGATGATGTTGTTCCATAGTGTTATTATGAATAGTGTTGCAAGTTGAGGAATATAAGAGATTACAAGAATGTTGCTGGAGTGATTAATCCTTAATCAACCCCATCCATTGGGGCCTTCTGATAACTTTTATTAAGCTTATTAAGGTGATTATCTTTCCAAATATGTCATAAATCTTCGCTTTCTTTCATGTGTCATAATATTATATTATCAATGTCGCTCTCTTTCCGGCACAATATCATTTCTTTTTTATTTGACAAAATCCGAGCTATAACTTTTGGAACTGATAGTTCATAAGATGTGCGCCTGAGCTTGAAAAACTATTTGAATTTGTTGCTAGTCATGTGTTAGCTTAAAATCTTTGGATGAGAGGATAGTCTTAGGTTGGGTTTCCAAAGTAAAAGCAAATGGATTACAGAGAAGAAAGAAAATTAAGTTCAATATTTAAAATTTTATTAAAATAATTAATAGTTAATAATTATTTAGATAAATAATAGACACATGATAGTTATGTGATAAGTATAAACATTTCACAAAACTTAATATAGGGTTATTTTCATAACAAATAAAAAATTAGATATTTTAACGTAATTTTTTAAAGTTTAAAATAATATTACAAATTTAAAATTTTTTAATATACCCTAAAAAATGAATGTTATATTTCTTGCAAAGATAAGAAATCTCCAAGCACATGATAATGTTGAATGCAAATTAGAAGGTTGTTTCTTATAAGACGATGTAAGACTATGAGTTAATATTTCTTGTAAAGATACGAAATCTCTAAGCACATGCTAATATTGAATTCAAAATAGAAGGCTATTTCTTATAAGAAGACGTAAGGCTATGAATTTGTTTGGTAAAGAGCTGATAAACTCTTTTTTAGTTAATTGACCCATTTCAGCTTGGTGATTTTATGAAAAAGTTGTTTGGGTTGTTTGGATATTAGCTAGTTGGGTTAGGTGATTCAACCAAACCAGCTAATTTTGAAGAATGAGTTAATTAAATTAGATATGTTCTTATCTCGAGTTTCAGCGAGATTCATAGTAGATGTTGTTTTTATTTTTGTTTCGATATGCGTAAACTAATTTAACTTTGTCTAGAAAAATTTTCAAGGAACAATTTTTAAAATAACTATATTTTGATTTTTATGAAAATATGCTATTAACTAAAATATTGTTTTCAATGTCAAATAAGTTAAAAAGGAACATAATCTTATTAAGAAATTAAATAAAAAACATTCATTTCACCGTTAACATAAGTGTTGGACAAGAAAATTAACTAATACATATTTTTAATATAATAAATAAAATATTTTAAAATTTGTTGCTATTGAAAATCTTTTTTAATAGTCAAATAGTTTTTAGCATTATTTTATATTAAATAACTAAATTTTATATTTATAATTATTTATAAAATTAATAAAATGAAATATTTCATATCATATGTTTTTAATAAGGATATTAACAAATAACTAAATATTCATACAAATTTATATAATTAAGAAATCAATAATCAATTTATTTTTAATCCATTTTATATTCGATCTTTTCTCCGGTGAGGTATGTGAAAGTTATTTACTTTATTTAGAATTATTGGTTGGACATTTAAAATTATAGATTAAAACAATTTTTAATTCAAATTCATATCTCTACTTTAAACCTATATATTTTTGACAAATGCAAAATTCATCTTTCTCAATTAATGTTCAGTCTTTGTGTTCCATACCAATTGATATTCCTCCTCTTTTTTTTATCAGCGTATCAGCTCTTCCCGAGCAATCAGGCACTCTAAGAAGATTAAATCAATGTTTCAAAAATCAGATCGGCCATTGAACCAGTCAAAAATAAGTTTAAGGTTTCAAGTCTCATCCTCTCTCATCTCATTTCGTATACTACACTCGCTCCTTCTGCATTCTCCTTCAATATCTAAGCTTGTGCTAAGGTAAGCTCTCTGGAAAGTGCCAATCCTTCTCCATATGAGTGTCAATAGGGTAAAAAGAAAATACAACCACTACAAAACCAATATATAATAAATAAGAAATAAAAATTATAAGAATCAATAAAATAGATTTTAAAATAAAATACTTTATTGAAATAAAAAATACACTAATAATGTCTATTAATATATAATAAATAATAATTTAAATTTAGATTGAATCTAAAATAAAATTCAAAATAATAATAAAATAAAAATTATTCTTAAAAGTTCAATTATGCTTAAAGAAAGTCAATAAAAAGGACTTTAAATTTATTATAACTTTTTTCAACGTCCTTTAAACATAATTTTTTATAGTTTAAATATTATTTTTTAGTGCATTCTTAAATTATCTTAAGCAAAATTATTTGTATATAGTAACAAGTAATTCAATTTATTAAACAAATTAATGATAAAAATAATAATTTGTTTTTAACAGTAATTATTTAAAAATTTTCAATTAAAGTATAAGAGAAAATAAAGAACCTAAATTTTGACAAAAATAAGTTTTTAGTGAGATTAAACATATTTAGTATTTTTGAGGATAAAAATAGTAATAAACTTTTTAATAATAATAATAATTCAAAAAATTTAATTAAAATTTAAAGAGATAAATAAAGAATATAAATTTTAAAAATATATTTTATTAGTTAGGTTGTGTAAGAATCTTGAATAGAAAAAACAATAAATTTATTGAAAAATAAAGATATATGAAATGAGCTTCAAAGCTAATAAAGAATAAAGAAAGAATTATTATCAGATTCTCGACAAACGTTTTTAGTGTTATTCACTCTCTTCAATCTTTTCATCTTCTTCAATTATCATTCATACCAAAATTTTTCTGTGCTATTTATTTATTTTTTTAAATTTTAGTTCTTCAATGTACAAGAAAACCAACTGATTTTGTTGCTTAATCGGACAGTTTCCTTAAGAAAACCATCAGGTTTATTTTTTCGTAATGGTTATAAATACAAATTGGACAAAAAATTAGCCCAGTTCATCCGATTTTAAAATTATTGATTATTTAGTGATAAATTTTTATAATTATATTTGTAATCAAAATTTGATCATCATTGCCTTTAAAACTATGTTGAACTTGACAAATAAAGTCAACTTATTTAGTGTATAAGGTTTCTGCTTTACAAGTGTCTAAGGAGGGTTATAATATATGCAACTTATTTTTGAATTTTTACAAGGAGGTTAGTTTCGTAATTTGAACATATGATCGTATGATCACAAATGAGAAAGTTTATCGATTTCTCTAAGATTGAATATTGTTGAGCATGACAAATATTGGAATGAATTTGCAAACAACGAAGTAGTATGCTACCATTACAATTACGCAATGTACAGTGTCCATTTCTCTAGTTTGTTTTTCCTTTCTTTTATTTACACGATCGTTAAAATATTAAAAAGTCTGCCTCTTTTTGTTGACTCTTTTGTATTAAAATACAGTTCATTCAGATTTTTTGTGCAGGTTGGGGATCCTTAGTCATCAATTTTACTTGTATATGGTTACTAGAAAGTCAAACAATGGTGGCCACAGACTTTAACTGCCTACGTCTTTGTGGTCTATACCAATTGATATTCATCCTCTTCTTTGGGTGATGGGAAATGGGGTCGCGATCCGATCCTGACAGTAGCGAAACAATTACGAAACTTTTTCGTAATCTTTGATTTCCCAAAAACCAAGATATCTTTAATTCCATAAAATGATTAACACAAATCATAATAAAGCTGAAACTTAATTCGTACCTTATTCTGACGCTTGATAATAATCTTGTCGTATCCCTCGAGCCATTCCCGAAGCCTATCCATTTGAACCACTGTAGCCGCATAAATGTCTGTCCTCTAACGGTATCCACAGAATGAGTTGAGAGAACTCTATAACTCTTACAGATAGGGTTAAGTAAGAAGTGCTAGCTCCATAGAGCTTAAGTCTACTTATAATAAGATTTGGATGTTTTAGTAATTTAATTGAAATTAAATTCTAATTTTAATTAAACTTTAATTAGAAATAATTCTAATTAAATACCAATTATGCTCATATAAGGTTCGATATCTCATATTGATCCTTATTTATTAAATATTTCATATTTAATCATAAAGTTTCTCAAACTTTCCAATCAAGTCTAACTTGATTAAATTAACTTTGATCTCTTTAACCCATTATATAGTGAGACCCATTAAGTTCCCAAATATGTTGTCATTGATTATAAATTCTAATTCTAATTTATAATTAGAATTAGATAATTTAAAACTCCTTTTAAATTATCTTTAATTCTCTAATTAAATAATTTATAATCATAAATCAAGATTAGCGTCTAGCAACTCATCATAATCACCTAAATATTTAGGAATGTCAAAGTGGTTTTGACTAACCTTTCCATGCATGATTTTTCCATATAATTCAATCCTTTCATCAATTAATGTTCCAATTAGATTCTTTATTTTTGAGTCTAATCATATTAGTTCTCTGTCATTAGCTATCGATTCAATTAATGACATTTGTAAACTATTTACAAAGCATCTTTTTATCTTGGCCAAGGATTTCCTGAATCAATACTAATTGAGAACAACGAAACATCCTCCTTAATTACTTTAGAGTGATGAATCCTACCTTGATCACACAACTACCTCCATACAGATCATGCTACGTCCAATGACTACCGATTAAATGACCTATGAGGTTGGGGCGTGGACATAAGGGTCTTTATGACACAATCAATAATTCGCTTCATTTTCAATCAGGTCTTACTCTAGTTTCTTTAGGGGTTATTACTTCCTTATTAGCTCAACATACAAGTCAAAGGATCAGTTATACAATCATCACTATGAGAATTTCGTAGATATACAAGTAATGTTCTAGATGGATTTCTTATATTAGGTCTATTCAGGGAAATTGTTCTCTAGCAAGCACCCACTCGTTTGTTTAAGTGTTTGTATACTTTAGCCTATAAGATCGACTACTTCCTTCGTAAGGAAAAATAAAAAGTGTGCTAGTCTTTTTACGTTCTATTAATGCCCAATCTTAATAGAACAATGACTAGGAACATTTAGGAATAATAAATAAATGCAATATGAATCTCATAATTATAATCCCATTATAATTTCATTTACAATGTATAATTATCCCATGGACTTTATCATACATCTAAACATGTACAAGATAAAGAATGCCTTTAAATAATTTGTCACTAAACTACAACCAAAGCAATTAGTTGTAGGGCTTAAACCAACAATCTCCCACTTGTACTAAACCAATTATTTAAGTATCTGATACCATATCATCATATTAAAATTATTCTACCACTGGGACAATGGCTTAATGAAAGAATTCTACAATATTCTTTATAGTGAGCACTTGCTTAAATCTTACAACTCCCATCTTAATTATCATCATAATTAAGAAAATTTGCTTAAACACATTATTGGATCTTTGATGAGACATTAGCTCCTTATACATGCCCAATGACTCTAATGTTCTACAGTACATTACTGTCTTAAACAATGCAAAGAAACTCTATTAAGTTCACTAAAGGACTTGTTGATTCAATTAATCATTTTCATTAAATGAAAATTGTATTATGGCTCAATTAACGACCATTGATACATTGGAACCTTTCCAATCCTAAATGATATTTTTCTAAGTAAATAAACCGTAATTAGGATTTACTTCTAAAGTTATATCCTTATCATCTTGAACTCAAATATTAACCCAGACATAGAGTAATGGATATCTTTAATACTTCATAAGTATCTGATATCTCAAATACTAAATACCTTTTAGTATATTATCTATGTACTTGGACTTAGAATAATTTAACAACGTCCAATCTATCTCTATAGATCTAATTCCTAAAATTAAGTTGTTACCTTTTCACATCTGACAAGAGTTGTTCTTGGACAATTATGTATTCAACACTTCAAAGTTGGAATTGATGTTCTCTGTGAACAATATGCCATCACATACTCCAACTGAAGAGGACAACAATAATCACATCAACCTTCTTATAGATGTGATAAATTGATAATTGTCTCAAAAACAAACTCTTTGAATTCATCATGAAAGTGAATCTTTCAATATCTCATAGCCTTTTGACTATACATCAAGTGTATCATTAAAGGCACTAGTTCTAATTAGATGTATTGTCATAAGATTTGAACTTTTCAAATTTCATCTTACTCTCATTATTTATCTTGAGAACCATTCTCCTATAAGTATACATTGAATCAAACAATTTATTCAACGAATCTGTAAGATTACATCAAATCTTTTGGATATCTCATAACTTTTTATTATCCAATTTAGTTCTAAACTAAACGGATAATACATGCTTCAGCTAAGCATCGCATCCTTAAATCATTAGCTTTGACTCTTTCAAAGATCTAGCATTTCATATTTAATATGAAATCTTGCTAATTGATTCAATCGAAACTATTGAAGGTAAGTTATTGTACTAGGCATCGCTATAGAAAAATAATATTGCATCCTACAATATCTCATATTGTATTTCACTCCTTACATAAATCCATACCTTTATGGAAATTTTTTTATGAAGGTATTTACTAGATAATATTATTCCTTATAGATAACTGAAAATATAGAACTTTCCACAAAGATCTCAAAATTTTAAATCATTATTTCATTGAATACTTGTGACTATATCACATAAAGTCATCAGTAATCTAATGAAATACAAGTATTATCCTTTTTATGAATTGTTATTCTATCCAGTACATCATATGTATAAAATGTAACAATTCAATACCGTCATCATCCTTTCACCAAAGGTTGATTTGGTTATTCTTCAACTTTACAAGTTTCATAAGTTCCTTCATGTCCTAGTATGTAACTTTATGATTCTCATTATGTTGATTTAGCCAATAAGGCATAAAAGGATAATCTCAGTTATCCAACCTTTTATTATTGTCATTTATTTTACGCATAAGTCTCCTTTAATCCAACACATACAAACCCTTTGTATAAAATTAGATCAACTACTTTTATTTAACAATCTATTGCTAACCATGCATTGTATATTACATTAATGTTGAATCTAAATTAAGTATTAAATATTTATAAGCATGAATTAGAAATACATATGATCTTTATCATATCATATTTCGGTAAGAAAAATCATGCAATCGTTTTCTTCTAATGACAACTATTATCATACTATAGATAAGCCTTTAATTGTAGTCCATAATTATGCTTTTAGTATACTAAATTAAGTGAAACAATTTCATCAAGTTATTATACCTTTTAACTCTAGTCCATTTGACCTCTTGCATCTTGTTATCATAGTGTTGATATATGTCTTACATATAATTGTGATCAAAGTTTACAAGGCATTAGTCAACTCAAAATGTTAATACATTTTGACATCTATATGATTTTGACATATCTCTACAATTTTGTCTCCATATACTCAATAGGGATTATAATAAAATTACATAATGGGCACTGATATTCTATCTAACTTTGAGAACTCTTCTCAAACATAATAATTGTCTAAGAAATTTAGTTCATTAACTTAGCATCAACTATACTAAACAAGGTAAATTTCACTCATAACAAAATAAACGTAAGAAAGCAAGTAATCAATTATATACCATGACTACCAAATTAGATAAAGACTTTAATCATATATTTGGTTACTCCCACTATTTTATTTGAAATAATAGCCCTCACTACTTTCGGAAAGATTACTCTAATCTTTCTAGTAGGCTAAGATCTCATTCAAGTATAGTTGATCTTGAGTTTGCTCAACAAACCAACTACACCTAAATCAGGTAGATAACAACTTTATCAATCACATCTCATATGACTCTTAGATCCGTTAGGTGACCACTCTTATCAAAACATATCCTATATGTTATTCCTAACCCTGCCTCTCAATTCATGTGATCATGAGTTTTCTCATGCAAATCACACAAATTTAGTTAAGTAGAACCCATTGTCATACGACTAAACAAGTTCAAGTTAAAGTAGCCTTGAGTTTACTCAACAAGCCAACTATAAATAAAATTATGGTTTATTCTTATAACAATGGAAGGCAATAATCACGTTCTCAATGTGTACTTAAAATTTTAACAAGGGATTTAATTCCATTTGTCTCATCAAACACAAATTGTGCATGTAAAATATCACACATATAAAACATACAATTTATCATGCATCTAATATATATATTAACCATATAAATAAAATATGCAATTTATGCACTCATAATCAAATTACATGTGTAAAATATCAAGCATCGTTTTATTCTGGTTATTGATCTTTATAATCTAAAATAACATTTCCAAACTCCTTGGAAAAATAAAAATAGATTAAAACCATTGATTCTTAAATAAATTAAATTCCTATTCCAAATAGAAATTTAAATTGAGTTGAAAACAATTTTCAAATCCAATTGGAAACTATTTTCAATTTATCTTAACTCCTTTAACAAAATTTAATTGAAAATTGTTTTAATAAATTATTCTTCTTACTTATTATAATTTAGAAAAGCTCCTTTTCAAAATTATATAAGTAACCCTTTCTAATCTAATTAGAAATTTCTATTTCTAATGTCATTAGAAATTACTATTTCCTTAATTAGAAAACTATTTTCCAATGTTAAAAAGGAAACTACTTTCAAAATTAAATAAAACACTTTTAAATTTAATTAACAAATTCATTTTATATTATTTATTTGGAGATTTATTTCTTAACTAATTAGAAAATCTTTCTTTAATAAGTTAGAAAACTATTTTAAAAATATTAAAGAAAGCACATTTTTCTTAATTAATAAAGGAGAACACTTTTCAGAATTTAATCAAGAAAAATACTTTTCTAAAAATCAAGAAACTTATTATTCATAAATAAAGAAACAATTTTTAAATAAATTAAATAATAATTTTCTAAACAAATAAAATCATAAATTTAATTTATTTCAATCAAATTGAAACAATTAAACTTAATTAAGAAACATTGTTATCAATTACTTAAGAAAAATAATTTCTTAATTTTAAGGAGTCTAATTAATTAATTTCAATTTAATTGAAACCAATTAATCCTTATTTTAGAAACTACTTTTGTAATTAGTAATTAGGAATCAATTTAATTATTAATCTTAATCATATTAAGAAAAATAATTACTTTAATTTTGAAATTAAGATCTCATCTTAGTTAATATAATCTCATTATAATTATAATTTCTAACATAATCCAATTATGAAAGAAATTATTTAAAATCTTGGCTTGATTCTAATTATTGATTTGATAAATAATTTAATTTAATAATTTAACTCTTGAAAAATTAAACTAAAATTTAAAAAATTCCTAATAAAATTTACCCTGAATAAATTTTCAACAATTGGAAAAGCACTTCCATATTTATTAGGAGTGTAAATTTAATGGAAATTAAGGTTTTTAAAACATTAAAATCAAATATATTAAGCGAATAGACTGTTTGGAAAAACATAAAAGAGGTAAATAAAGATGATGCAAAACCTCTAAACACAGAACACGCCACCCCGTCTTCTTCAAATGTTCCCTATTTAGCTCCTGAAACATGGGTGCGTATGCCCATTTTTCTCCAGCTACTAGGTAATGTTCTATTCGCTCACGTCACTAGCCTCTCCCCTTCATCTCTTCTGTCTCACACTGTCACCTACTTCTGTGCTCCATTTGCCCATTATGTTTTCTGCTGCTGAATGGGCATGAATCACCCTTAGCTAGTGGCATGGCCACTGGTTCATTACCAACGTCGCCAACCAGTGGTGATACCAGCCACTATGGTTAGCTTCTAGTTTTAACCCTTGTTGAAAAATTAAAAGCCTGGCTCTGATACCACTGATGGGAAACTGGGTCGAGATCCAATCCCGACTGTAGTGGAATAATTATGAAACTTTTTTGCAATCTTTGATTTCCTAAAAATCAAGATCTATTTAATTCTATAAAATGATTTACACAAATCATAATAAAGCGGAAACTTAATTCATACCTTAATTCGCAGCTTGATAATAATCTCATCGTATCCCTCAAGCCATTCCTGAAACTAATCTGTTTTAACCACTATAGCTGCACAAATGTCCAGCCTCTAACGGTATCCACAGAATGAGTTGAAAAAACTTTGTAACTCTTACAGAGAGGGTTAAGTAAGAGGTGCTAGCTCCATAGAGCTTAAGCCTATTTATAATAAGCTTTGGATGTCTTAGTAATTTAATTGAAATTAAATTCTAATTTCAATTAAACTTTAATTAGAATTACAAATAATTATAATTAAGTACCATTTATGCCCATATAAGATTCAATATCTCATATAGATCCTTATTTATTAAATATCTTATATTTAATTATAAAGTTTATCAAACTTTACAATCAAGTCCAATTTGATTAAATTAACTTTGCTCTCTTCATCCCATTCTATATGTGCCATTAGGTTCCTAAATATGTTGGCAATGATTATAAATTCTAATTCTAATACATAATTACAATTAGATGAATTAAAACTTCTTTTAATTTATCTTTAATTCTCCAATTAAACAATTTATAATCCTAGCTGAAATTGGCATCTGGCAATGCATCATGACCACCCAAATATTTAGGAATGTCAAAGTGGTTTTGACTAACCTTTTCGTGCATGGTTTTTTTGTATAATTCAATCCTTTCATCAACCAATTTTCTAATTAGACATAGGGCATGCAATTAATGTCTACTATATTTTTGAGTCCTATAATATTAATTCTCCACCATTAGCTATCGATTCAATTAATGACATTTGTATACTATTTACAAAGCATGATTCTCCTTGGCCAAGAATTTCCTAAATCAATATTAATCGAGAACAACAAAACATTCTCCCTAATTACTTTAGGGCGATAAATTCTATCTTGATCATACAACTACCTCCATATAGTTCATGCTACGTTCAATGACTACTGATTAAACGACCTATGATTAAATAGATCATAAGTAGTATCAAAACATAGTAATCCTCATACAAGATAACTTTAATGACCTCAAGTTAAAGGATCACTTATACAATTATCACTATGAGAATTCCATTGATATACAAGTAATGTTCTAAATGGATTTCTTATATCAGGTCTATTCAATGAACTTGTTCTCTAGTAAGCATCCACATGTTTGTTTAAGTAACTGTATATTTTAGCCTATGGGATCGACTACTTCCTTCATAAGGGAAAACAAAACGTGTGCTAGTATTTTTTCATTTTATTAATGTCCAATCTTAATAGAACAATGACTAAGAATATTTAGGAATAATATATAAATGAATATGAATCTCATAATTATAATCTCATTATAATTTCATTTGCAATGTACAATTATCGCATGGACTTTATCATACATCTAAACATGTACAAGATAAAGAATGCCTTTAAATAATTTCACTAAACTACAACCAAAGCGATTGGCTGTAGGGAATAAACCAACATTGGGATCAACGTATAGACTTTTCCAACTTTCGAGCCAATCAAGTACTCCCATGTTGAAGTAAGAGGACTAAAACTCCACGTAGCAGATATTGGAACCTATAATTTGACCTAGCTATGACAACTTTGTTGTTTGTTTAAATGAAATGACCATAACAACTTTTGACAATAATAGATTAAGAATTTTGATGAAGAATATGGTTATTGGAGATGAATGGCCATTGGCTATGGTTAAAAGTAAGAGATTCAGAATATTTCTCAATTCACTCCAATTGAATTTCAAGATTCCAATTCAAAATACATTGAGGAAAGATATTTTCAAAATTTTTGGGGACAAGAAGAGAGAAACATTAAGAGCATTGTCGAGTGTTCAAGGATGAATTGCCATAACAACGGACATGTGGATAGCCGATAACCAACCGAAAGGTTACATGACAGTAATGACACATTATATTGATAATGATTGGAAGTTATGCGATAGACTTTTGAGGTAATTCATATTCTTTAGTATTATTATCATTTACTTTTTTCATTATGTTATGAATTTATGATTTATATTGTTATGATTTTTTATGATAGGCTCATTTATGTGCTGACACTGCATATAAGTGAAAAATTGGCAAACATGTTAAAAGACTGTTTGATGAGTTTAAACATCGATAGCAAAGTTTCCTCCATCATAGGCCATAATTGTAACACAAATAATGCTATGATTGAGAAGTTGAAGGGTATGATATGAGTTGGGAGCTTATTGGCTGGAGGTAAGTTATTTCACATGCATTGTTTTGAGCATATTCTTAACTTGATTGTAAAGGTTAGGTTGGAGATGATAAAGGAAGCAATAAAGTATATTCAGAGTAGTGTTTTATATTAGAGTGCAACTCCTAAAAGAGTTGAAACTTTTGAAGATTTTGCATAAATTTTATGCATTCCCTACACAAAGAAGTTGGTTTTGGTTTGTCCTACCAGATGAAACTCAACTTTTAAGATGTTGGATTTGGCAATCCTATATGCTTAGCTATTTATTAGATTAACCGAAAGAGATCCTCAGTATACCTGCATACCATTATAGAATCAATGGGACTTGGCTAAATAACTTTGTATGAAGTTGAATTATTCAATAGTTGGATTAAATTGTTTTCAGAAACAAAATATCCAACTTTGCACTGTATCTTTAGCATTATGTCTAACATAAAACATGTTTTAGGATTGTGGATGTTTGACTCTAATGAAAGATTCAAACGATGGAAGAGTGGATAACTGAGAAGTTTAATTCTTATTTGTCTAAGGTTGGAGATATTGTTGCAGTATTATATGTGTTGGACCCGAGATACAAGATGGATGAGGTTGAATATATAAATAATGTATTGTACAGTGGTGAAGATTAAAAACGTCTACATACCATGAAAAAATTATGGTATCAATTCTTTCATCATTATAAAGCCAGGACGCAACAAACTTATGATCGGGATGCAGGCAGTTCAACTCAGATTTCAATTTCAAGTTCGAGCTTTTTTTTTACCCATTATTAATAGATTCTCTTTCAAATTTTTTGAAAAAGAAAAGGGCTAGGATATCTTATAGTACAACGAAGTTCGATAGATATGTTTTTGAGGAGTGTGTTCCTGAAATTGAAGGTGAGCCGTTCGATATATTGTTATGGTGGAAGACGTCTACACATAATTATCCGATCATGAAAGTCATTGCACAGGACTTGTTAGCTATTTCATCATCAACTGTTGCTTCAAAGTCTGCATTTAGTACTAGTGGTCGGGTCATTAGTCCTTATCGTGCTCAACTTCATGATCGTATCGTGGAAGCTCTGATGTGTGCTCAAAGTTGATTAAATAATGAAGATATTGATGGTAAATTCTATTCTTTTTAATATATTTATTTTATTTCCCTTATATTATCTTACTTAATCTTATGTTTTTTTATTTTCCTACAGCCACAGGTGTTAATTTGTAAGGGATTAGTGAAATTAATCTACCAATGGAAGGTTATTTTGATCAAATATATGAAGATAAAGGTATTTTTAAATTTCTTTTTATATAATATTACATTATTAAATATTTTTTTACTTTAATATTACATTATTAAATATAATATGTTTGTACATACAGATGATTAGACCCAAACTGTGTCTGTTGATGACCTTAACAATAAGTATAATTAGAATCAGATGATGCTCTTTTAGTCTCCACTCTCCAATTTATCCAGTTGTTGATTCCTAGTTGTATCTTTTTTGTAAAATTATTTAGATAATCATTCATGTACAACAAAATTTTCTATGGTTAATGAATTTGGTTTTATCAATTCTCTCTTATTATAATTAATAAATAATTTAAGTAAATTAA
>JANIIA010000010.1:19969511-20005042 GCA_027478495.1 Erythroxylum alaternifolium | reverse complement strand
TTGGCAATGATTATAAATTCTAATTCTATTTCATAATTAGAATTAGATAAATTAAAACTTCTCCAATTAAATAATTTATAATCGTAGATCAAGATTGGTATCTTGTAACGCATCATGACCACCTAGATATTTAGGAATGTCAAACTAGTTTTGACTAACCTTTCCGTGCATGATTTTTTGTATAATTCAATCATTTCATCAACCAATGTTCCAATTAGACATAGAGCATATAATTAATGTCAACTCTATTTTGAATATAATCATATTAGTTCCCCACGATTAGCTATCGATTCAATTAATGACATTTGGAAATTTTTTATAGAGCATCATCTTACTTTGGCCAAGAATTTCCTAAATTAATAATAATTACGAACAACGAAACATTCTCCCTAATTACTTAAGGGTAATGAATCATATCTTGATCACTCAGTTACCTCCTTATAGTTCATGCTACATCCAGTGACTACTAATTAAACAACCTATGATTAATTAGATCATAAATAGTATTAAAACATAACAATCCCTATACAAGATAACTTTGGTGACCTTAACTCAAATGATCACTTATACAATCATCATAATGAGAATTTCATAGATATACAAGTAATGTTCCAAATGGATTTCTTATGTCGGGTTTGTTAATAAACTTGTTCTCTAACAAACATCCAAACATTTGTTTAAATATTTTTATACTTTAGTCTATGAGATGTACTACTTCTTTCATAAGGAAAAACATAACATGTTCTAGTCTTTTTATGTTCTATTAATGTCCAATCTTAATAGAACAATAACTAGGAACAATTTAGGATAATATATAAATGTAACATGAATCTCATGATTATAATCTCATTATAATTTCATTTGTAATGTACAATTATCCTATGGACTTTATCATATACATCTAAACATATACAAGATAAATAACACCTTTAAATTATTTTGTCACTAAACTATAACCAAAGCGATTGGCTGTAAGGCATAAACCAATAGGAAATTTGTTGAATAAAATCCCAAAGAGCAAGGCTAAGTTCCTAGAACCACACATTTTTGATTTGGATCATTCACCAATTTTGATCAAAAACATGTTTCTCAATTTTAAGAAGAAAATCCCATTTCAATTCAATAATTTCTTAGTGGATAATGAGGGCTTTATAGAAGCAATTGAAAGGGGTATGGAAAGAAAAGTGCATGGTAACAAGGCTTTTAGCTGTATTAAAAATGTAGAGAGGTAGGATCATTATAAAGCTCATTTTGAACATTCTCTAGATTGTTCCTATCCAAGTTGAGTGAATGATGAGTATTGTCCACATTTTGCTTGTATAAAACTATCATCTCTTGCTTAATTATTACAATTTTCCTTGCATTAATGAATTATTTTATGCCCATTATGCTTGCACTGACTCCTTTCCGTAAAGCTTAATAAAAACCTGCTAAATTTATTAGGAAAGTATTAAGTTTGAAAGGAATATTTCGTCTGACCAAGCTAGCTCGAGTGATAATAGAAAAATGGTTTGACAAAGTGATGTTGGTGAATAAAGTGAAACAATTAGGAAATGCATAAAAGCATTCATGATTAGCCAAACTATGATCAAGCTTTGCCTTTATAAGTTTGTCACCAGACTGATTATTATTTTAGGTATAAAAGTTTCCTCCAAAGTTAAGTTAGCCACCTGAATTTCAACTAAGAATCTTTTGAGATCTTGGTATGAAAATCCAAATAATTTGCATCCTTAAGCTTGTTCAGATTGCACAATAGAGTTAAAATCACGTGTTAAAAGCAAAGGAGTAGATATGTTCTAAGCCATCTCTTTGAATTTTGTTCTTAAGGGATGTTCTTTAATAAGCACTATTTTGTGCATATGCATGAGAGATGAAATTAATCCAACTAAGAATCTTTTGAGATCTTGGCATGAAAATCCAACTAATTTGCATCAGAATCACGGTTAAAAGCAAAGGAGTAGATATGTTCTGAGCCATCTCTTTGAATTTTGCTCTTAAGGAATGTTCTTTAATAAGCACTATTGTGTGCATATGTATGAGAGATGAAATTAATCTTATTGCAGTTTTTGTATTTTACCTCTAAATGTACAAGTTGATTAGTTATATAGCAAGTAGTGACTTCAATAATAGTGTTGTCAAAGTAGACTAAGGTTCTTCTAATAAGGTATAATTATAATTCTTTATCTCCTTCTAATCAACAGATAAGTAAGGTTAAAGTTCTCCTGTTTGATAATTCCAAAATTCCCACTGTCTCTAATTTATTATACAAAATGAGATTTATGATCAAAATTTTTTTGGAGGAACACTGGCTCCTTTCATGTTCCATGCAATGATCTTTATGTATTTGACTCCACTAATGGAGGCTTTTTTTTTCTGTAAGACTTTCTCCTAATCACTGATTTAAACCTATGTTTAGTATTATACTCCATATAATTTAATCTAATATTTCTTGAATCAGTAGCTATAGTGTATTTAGCCTATTGAATGAAAATAAAAATAAAAATGAACTTATCCTAATTCTTGGGTTACCTCCCAAGTAGCGCTTAGTTAATGTCATTAGCTTGACGTGCTCTTCCTTCCACACTTAACCTGGGTCGATTATGAGTGGCGTGCTTCCACTTGTGTAGCCCAATTTCATTTTTGTAGCCTTTAAATAAGTTATAAATTACAAGATAATCAAAAGGAAAATATTGATAAAATTAAGAAAACTAATTAAGTTCAATAATGTCCTTTTGTTTAACAATCTGTCAATAAAATAAGGAATAACAAAACTCCCTGAATCTTCTTTTGATCTAACAATTTGTGCTATAAGAGGGTACGTTGTTTTTGTTCTTCCTTCGTCAGCCCCATCTCCTCTTCTTCTTTCACTTTATAAACAGAGACTTTTGTATCTTCTTTAACCTCTATGTCTTGTATCCTTTTTTCTTTGTTCTCTTCTTCTTCAGCTTCTTGAATAGAGACTTATATTTTTTAAACTCAATCTCCACTGTCATTTGCTTTTCTTCCTCTTACTCCTTTAAATATTTGACTTCATCAATTCTCATGAATGAGCCACCCTCCTTCAGATTCTTTAATACCTTATTCATGTTAAATTTCACTTGTTGATTACCAATTCGAAGGATGAGGTTGTCTTTATGGACATCTACTAAAGCTTTTCTAGTGTTCAAAAATGGTATACTAAGAACAAGTGGACAATTTTGATCCTCTTCAAAGTATAGCACGAAAAAATCTATAGGAATTGTAAACTTGTCTACTTTTATAGGCTCACCCTCTATCAAGCCTAACAGTTTCTTTATAGATTGGTCTGCTAAATGAATATGCATAGATGTTGGCTTCACATCTTTTAGCCCTAATTTCCTAAAAATTGACAAAGGTATAAGGTTTATACTTGCACCTAAGTCGCATAAACATTTCAAAATCTCTAAATTACCAACTACACAGGGTATCATAAAGCTCCTTGGATCTTTTAACTTTGAGGGAATATGGCTGGTAATTTAGGAGTTGGAAGTTTCCGTCATAACTACTATACTATTCTATCTCTCAAATTGTCGAAATATTTCAAGTGTTAAACTATTGAGTCACAAGAGTGGCATCATATAGAATGAATTTGATACATTTATGGCATGATTTTTATAATTGGGTTTAAATGCAAAATATTAATATACACACATGAATTGTGAGTTAAACAAATTGCACTCAATTGATATATTTCAGGGTATGAAACTAAAATAAATGTGATATGAGATATGAATGTGCTTTTCCAATGTCATGTACTTTGGTTTACCAATGACAAGAATTGATGGATTATAATTAGCAACTTGGAATTAATTGTTGGCCCTCAAATTTTGTTGTTGAGTTAAGCATGATTTAAATAAATTATGAGGTTAGGATAGAATTATTATTGGAGTTTAATTATTTATTATAGTGTTAGTAGGATTTTGTTACACTGGTTAGTTAAATTAAATTAATAAGAATGTACAAGGGCAATTTTGGCATGTCACTTATGTTTAGAGATCATGAAGCATAAAAGGAAGGTTAAAGATGACTTTTAGCACTCATTAAGGGTAAAATGGGAAGAAGAATGTGTAGTCTTGCTCTTAAGGTGGAGAAAAACGTGAATTAAAGGAGAGAATGAAGTGAAAAACGAAAATGAGAGAGAAGAGGGAAGAGAGTTTCGGCCATTGGAGTGAAGAAAGAAGAAAAAGTTAAGTTTCATCTTTTCTTAGTCTTTAAGAGTGATTTTGAGGTTGTTCAAGAAGAGAAAAAGAAAGAGGAAGAGAAGAACTTCCATTTGAGCTAAACATCTCTTTGTTTGGTGAAGATTCAAGGTAAGCCCATTTTTAATCCTTTGGATTTTTGGAAGGGTTTTAGTTCATGAAGCTTAAGAAATACATGGCTTTAAGTATTCTAGAATCAATTTTTAGTGAATGTGCTTTTTGGGTTCTCAATTTATATTCCTATTGAATTGGATATTTTCCAATGTTAAATGGAATCAAGAGAGGCAAGAGGAGCAAGAGGAGAGGCATTTTTAAGCAAGGAATCAAGGTGGGTTACACGTTTATAGTTGAGTTAATGAGCCTTGATTATTTTTCCAAATCAATAAAGTTAAATGATTTCAATTGCTTTATAAATGTTGCATTTATTACTTCTTAAATTATTTAGGAAATTGCTACATGTTTGATACATGAATATTGATGATGAATTGTGAAATGATGATGGAAATTGTATTTGAAAAATGTCAAGCTTATGGAAATCATGATTTCAAAATGTGCAAGATGTTACAAAATATGAAATTCATGTTTGTGTGGGTTTGTGGTAGTCCATTCTGTTATGTCACGTGCATGTTGACCATATTAAAGGCTTCTCCCACCTACCTGCTAGTGGTATGGAGCTCCTTCACAAACTTCCTCATGTTTATGGACTACCCAAAGGGATCCATTCGCAAGAACTCCCTTATGTTTATGGACTACCCAAAGGGGTCTATTATGTTTATAGACTACGTAAAACCATTATGTGAATTTGTAATGTTCCATTTTATTTATGGACTACCCAAACCATTATGATTGCTTATGTGTTTATGATTTGTTGACAAGTTTGATGAATATATGACTTATGATGTGGTGAAATGTTTGACAAGCTTGAGAATTTGAGAAATACATGTTTTATGGATTCAATGTAATTTACTGTTGCAATGAATATTTTCAAGGTTTTGCTTGTTCTCCGCTATAAACTTGTTACCCACGAGCTTTTAAGCTCACCCCCATTCCTCCCCATCTCTAGGTGAAGAGCAAGAGATCGAGTGATAGACAGTCAAGGCATCACTCTAAGTCTGCATATTTTTGTATTTAAGTTAGCTTATGAAAACACAAGGCTTTAGCCGCATTTCAAGTATTACTCATTCATGTATATTTTGTATTTTATTATTAGTTCCAATGACGTATTTGTAGCTTGAAATGCCAACTAAAGCTTTGTAAAACTCTTTCTTTTGATGTTAATGAAATATATTTACGTTTTGCTTATGACTTTCTAAGTTTTTGCGTTGCATTTTCCAAGCATTTATAGGAGTAAAATTTGTGTTCTTAATTTAGGGGAAAAACTATACTAATCTAGGCTGATTTGGATAAGGTTGTCTTCTTGGAAGTTTTAGTTTATCCTTTTAGCTTTCCAATGATATAAAGTGTGTAATTTTTAGAGATCGGAGTTGAGAGTTATGCTTTTTACAAGTAGTGATACCACACAGGGTGTATGCTGGACACATTATAGCCTTTTTCTTTACTTGAGCTAATAAAAAATGAGTTCTATGGTGTTTTGAAATAGGAAGAATTAGTGTGATAAGTTAGAGTTGAAATGAAGGAGATAAAGGGAGTTGAATGTGTGCTAAATTATTGAAGAATGTATTGACATGGTTGATGTTGTATTTATGTGATTATGATCAACAATTTTTAATGAATATGCATAAGTTTGAATGTTATGTTTTTGGGTTGATGATCAATCAAAGATTATAATTTGGTTGTAAATGATATTGAATTGGAATGAAGGTGAAAATGATGAGGAAAATAAGTTAGAAATGATAAATATGCATAAGAGGGTTCATAGGTAACTTGTAGGAGTTAGAAATATAAAATTTGACCCATAAATGTTCGTTGGGCAGACTTGATGTCCACTGGGAGGACCTTCTCAAGAATTCCAGTATTTCAGCTCAGTTAATGTCTGTTTGGAGGGATATATGTCTGCTAAGTGGACATTCTGGGGACAATTATGAAAATGTGAAAATTTTGACCCTTTAGATGGCAAAATCTCTTTTCAAGGTCTTCACAGAAGTTGTAGAACTTGAAGTCTTCTTTAAAACTGTACTTAAATGACCTTGATCTGACATCCATATTGAAAGTTATGCTTTTTGTTCCAAATCATGTACATTTATAAGTTGTGGGCTTATCATTGCTTATCTATGATACATTTAGGCTTGAATGGAACTTGAAATGTACATAGTTAGTTATGGAAATAAGAGATCAATTGAAAGATATGTTTAAGGTGACGATTGAGGATATGAAAATAAGAATGGATTGTCGTATGTCAAATGCTCAATTATGGAAATTGTGGGATGTTATGAGAATAAGATGAACCTATTTTGACTAATGAGGTTCCATTATAAAACCCTACAAAGTGCTGCGCTCACATTTCTGACTCTTGAGTTAGACTCCAGAAATGGGGCCTAACATCTTATTGGTATCAGAGCATGAGTTAGACTCTAAAAATGGGGTCTAACATTAATTGTCATAATTGAGAGATTGATAAATTAATATGTAGATTTAGTCTTAGAAAAATGCCAAGTGGAAAGACTAATTGATATATGGAAAATTAGGATGACTAAGCATATAAATTGAGTGAAATTTGGCATAGATAAATGAGTGACAAATGGACTAGTAAATAATTGACAAATGGATCAATTATGGAGTGACAAATAGACCAATAACTAGGAGATAAGTGGTAGTATATTTAGTGGACAAATGGATGACATGCCTAGTGACATATGTCATTAAAAGATGAAGATCTTGTGCCTAATTGCATGAAGCTAATGTCGCAAAGTTTTTGTTAGAACTTTTTGCGCCTTCTTCCTTGCTTAATTGCTACACCAAAGCTAGACTTTTATCCTTTACAAGATAGCTTAAGAACCAGCTGATTGTTATCTTCCATCCTTGCCAAAAACCAACTCATTCTTGATGATCTTACAAGAATAGAGGGCTTGATTAACTTGATATTTTGAGGTGGAATTAGAGCTTAACACGTAAGTAAAAATATGATCTTTATGGCATGGTTTAATAGAATAATGATGATGAATGAATTGGAATGAAATATATATGATGTTGATGATGAATTGAGTTTTGGAAAATGATACTTCAGTGATAGTTTCAAGTTTGGCTTTTGATGCATGAAAGACAATGATTTGTGAGCTGTCAATTGAATAATTTTGAGTAGGATTTGAAGATGATATTAATGAAGAATTGAAGTGTAATTTAGATCTAAATGAGGTTGTATAAATGAACATGAATTCTAGAAAATTTGAAATGTTAGAGATGTTTCTAAGTAGGTGAAATTTGTGGAGAATTTAGGAAATATGGATAGTGCATGATCGTGGCACTCATCCCATGACCGTGGCTAGTTGCACTAGCTTCTATCAAGATCATAGGAATGTCCACCATGGTCATGGGCAAGGCACTGAAATGATAATTTTAGTTTTGTGTAATTGTTGAACTGACTAAGGATAAGTCACTCCACATTGGTGTATTTGGACTTGAATGGGCTTGAAATGAGCCTAGTTTCATGCTTGATAAGTTGATTAAAGTGTTTGATAAGTTGAAGTTGTTAAATGATGTTATAACTTAAAGAAAAGATTGTTTGATAACAATGTATCTAAGTTTGGAATGTAGGAGTATTAAAGGAATGAAGATGTTCTTATGAATGTAAATGTATTCCAAATGATATGAATAATGCATTAGGAATGAATGAGTGAGAATTGAGAATTGTGTGAATACTTATAATGTTAGAAAAGGGGAAATGAATGAATGGTTGATGAATTTAGAATAATCAAGCTTATTTGAAGATATAAACATAATTACAAATTGGTTATATTTAAGTTATGATGTATGATTGGTTAAGAAATTTGAATAAGGATACATAAGTGGGAAAGGTCAATTTAGTATGCATTGAGCATGACATATATATATGTGTATGATTGAATATATATTTGACTGATCAACTTAGTAATGAATAAAATATGTGCGTATTGCATGATTTAGATGCTTAAATTGAACGCTAGCATCCAGATATTACCGGTTCGTTGAGGCAATAGCTAATCTGGAGCATATTGTGAATTAACCTAGATGTTTACTCACTTTGAATGAATCGATTGTGTTTAGCTTTTCATATTGAATTGTTATTGATATGATTGCATTAATTCTAGACATTGATGGTCCGAGGAGTTCATATTCAGGATTGTATTGGAAGTGCTATCAAATTACGTATGAATATGAAATGTGATAACAATTGGATGTGAAATGCTGGAATAAATATGGAATGTGAGAAATTGAATATGAATTGGCAGACTGGATTTGATGAATTGCTAGACTAGATCCGATGAATTGATACATGTGATAAATGCACACAAGAATGAACAGTAAATGAAATATGGCATATGGAATGATGCATTACATTGAAACGCATGTTCAAATAAAGAAGTTATGACCGAAGTGACCAGTCTGAGAATTTAAAGCTTAGAAATGTGTATAAAGAGACATAAGCTCAGTGATTAATGAGCTCAGTATCCACAATAGGTACAGGACAGTATGTAAAATGAGCCTCGTATCCACAAGGTATACAGGACAGTAATAGGCGCTCGGGAATAACTAAATAAAAATGAACGAAGTCATATGTGCATTTGCATATACATTCTTATATGTAACATATGAATGAATTGAAGTGAATGACTAAAATGTTTGAAATATAGTTGAATAGTGAACAAGGATGTGTTGTAATATGAAATGTTAATTTGCTTGATATATTTATGAAAGTATGATTCTTGATAAGGCATGAAGAAATGTGACTTGATACGTAATATTTGTTAAATTGGAATATGTCTTGTCTTTGTGAACCTGACTTTAGTGAATACATCGATTATGGTTCAATCATTAAGTTTATAAACTCATCAAAATTGCGTTGTTAACTTTCAGGTTCAAAGGAGCTCTAAATAGACTTATTGAAGTAACTACTATAGTTGGATATGAGCTAGTGGTCGGGATCAGTTGTACTTCAATATGTCTTCAGTTATTTGTATAAAGAATTGTATTTCTCAACTATTGTACAATGTATATGTGAATTCTGAAATGTAATGACATTTATGATTGGACATGTTTGTAGATGAAATGTTCCAAAATGAAATATTGGTTGCTTAAGATGTGTTTGAAGTCTGAAAATTTTTGTAATGTATTGTTTCGATCGTCTTAACATACCATCCTTGTAGAGTATGTTCTCAAATAATCATCGATACGTTTAGGCATATGATCTATGAGAGTGGTCTGTTACACTTACCATTTGATTTTCGTCCCAAGTTCACTTGACAGATAATATGTTTTTAAAGAACTTCACGTATTTGGGCCTACATTTTAACACTTTAAGAAAAGACAAGTAAATTTGTCATTTCTTTAGCTTTTGTATTAGCTTTGAGAATGGTGCATCCAATTCGTTCTTTTGAATTCTTTGTGAGAATGGTGAGGAATGTTTGGATTTTCTTCATTCTTTTCTTCATCCTTTTTCTTCTTCTTTTGGTCTTCTATAAGGTGAGGTTCATCTTATTTTTTTGCTAGTTCTTTTAGCTCTTTCTCACTCCTAAGTGTGACAGCCTTAAATTGCTCTCTTGGATTTACTTCTATGTTGCTAAGAAAGCCTTCCACACTTCTCTTACATAATTCATTGGTAAGCTTGCCTATTTGAACCTCTAGGTTGTGAATAGAACAAGCATGATCTTATATTACTTCTTTGAACTTCCCTTTTAGCCTCTTCTCATCCATACATATGATTTTGTCCAATTTTGAATCCCATGAACTATACTCATCTTGCTGAAATCTTGTCAGGCCTTGAATTCCCATTTAAGTTCTTTCACTGATAGACTAAAAGAAATCTAGGTGATTCTACCCTACCGGATTATAAGTGTTCAAATAACGATGATTTCTTTCCCTACCAATTTGTGCCTTATTGAAGTTCGCGAGGGTCTTTTGTTCCCAAGATGTATTTCCTCCATCATCTTTCTTTTCATCTCTTTTTAGCATTTAACTTTTTGGATTCCTTATAGTTGCCCTGCGATGTCTAAATTGATGTGTCTTCTACTTTGCACCCAACTTCCTTCTTTCTCTTTCCCTCTCTCTCTTTTTTCAATTTTTTGTGATTGGGTACCACAATCACAAAAAATGTTAATAATTCCTTAAAACGAAGGAATTAAAAAATTCCTAAACTAAATTCCTCAGCAATTGTACCAAAAACTTGTTGAGCAAGTTTTACTTCTATAAAATCCTAAAAAATCTACAACCATACGAAATCGTAACTTTTAGTATTAAGGTGTCGATTTCTTGAGGAATTAGTAAAACTAATTGAATCCTAATGTTTTCTAATATTGTAACAAATGTGATAAAAATGAAAACAATCACAACAAGTTTTTGGCGCCATTGCTAAGGAGGCATAGAATTAGTTTAATTAAGTATAAGGATTAAGAAATTATAAAGAAAAAAAAGAAAGAAGAGAAGGAAGTTTGGGCACAAAGTAGAAAACACATCAATTTGGTCATCACAAGGCAACAATGAGGAATCCACAAAATTAAATGCTTAGAAGAGATGGGAAGAACGATGATGGAGGACATACATTATAAGGATCAAAGAACCCTTGCAGAATTCAACGAGGCCTAAATTGGTCAAGGAATTCATCATCTTTATTTGAACACATACTATCTGGGGTGGTAGAACCACCTAAATTTCTATTGGTCTAACGATGTAAGGACTCACATGGGATATAAATACCTATTAGAATTTTAGCAAAATCAATATAATTCATGAGATTCTAAATTGGACAAGATCATAAACAAGCTCATAAATATGGAAAAGGCCCATAAGAGATTGGAAGAGAAGTTTAAGCAAGTAACAAAAGACTATGCCTCTTTATTTCACAACTTAGAGCGTCTAATGACACAGCTTTCCCGTCAATTTTATGAAAGAAGTGTGGAAAACTATCTGAGTAGCAATGAAAGTACATCCAAGAGACTAATGTAAGGCTATCACATTTAGAAGTGGGAAAAAGCTAGCAGCACCAACAGAAAAACAAGCTGAATCTCACCTTATAGAAGACCAAGAGAAGAAGGAGGGTGGCTCATTCAGGAAAATTGATATGGTCGAATCTTTAAAGGAGCAAGAAGAAGAAGAACAAATGAAAATGAACATAGAGCTTGAAGCATATATGAAAGTCTTTGTTCATAAAGTGAAAGCAAAAGAGGAGACGAAGGTGATTGAGGAAGAAATAGAGCAGTTAACCTTTTTACAGGAAAAACTGTCCGATTTCATTAAAGATTTATGGAGATTTCATCATTCCTGATTATATTGACAACTTTTTATTGAAAAAGGCAATACAAAAAATACTTGGATTCTTTAATTTGATTAATTATATCCCTTTCATTATCTTCCAACATGTAGACTATTTATAAGCTACGAAGTTGAATTTGGGAAACATGGGTAGAAGCAAGTAACTCATAATTAATCCCGATTGAGTTTTAAAGGATACAAGGTCAGGTTAATGACCATAACTTAGTATCTTCAGTAATTATAATAAAATTATTGTATCGTTAAATTTGTTTTTAAATTATAAAAATAAGTTTTTAATGATTTGGAATGGGTTGGATCACTAATTCTCTTACTCTCTTGAATCATTTATAAGATAGGAAAACACTTTTGGTGTCAAGTGGATTTAGTCTCTCAACATTATCCCCATCACCACCTCGATCACCATGATAGGTTCTATACTTTAACCTTTGTCTCTTATTTTATTATTATTTTTAATTATCTAATGTTTCTTTACGTTTTGTTTTATTTCATGCTTATTCCCACCTTATATGTTATGTTTGCTCTTCTCACATTGAGGACAATGTGTTTTGAAGTGTGGGAAGGAATGTGTATTGTATGCTTTTAGTTTGAAAGTGAATTTTGCATATTGTATGCTAGGTGTTTTAGGGTGCATAATGTAAATTGTGTGAATGTGCCAATGACTAAGACTTAATGAAGTTGATTTAACTATGAACATAGTCTTTTAGGTTGTAAATATTGATTAGCTTGAGAAATTAGTGACCTAGGTTACTTTGGTTAAATATACATTAGGATATGATGTTAGTTTATTCACGCTAGGAATTTGTCACATTCATTTATAATTTTAGGCCAATCGAATAAGTAGCATTATTAGTACCTTTTTATGAGAATTACTAGCTGAAGAAATGAGCTAGATAATAAAAAAGTGTAAGTCATAAGCAAATAACTATTTTGCTGACATTTAGGTTATGAATAGAGCCAATAGCTAGTTGAGAATATGATGAAATTGAGAATATGATGAAACTGAGTAACCAGATCGACACACATCACAAATGTGTGCCTTCACGTCAAAAGGCTATAATGACATTCCAACTAAGTCACTTAATAAAAAGATGCCCTAGTTGATAATTGGATTGTCATTCATCATAAATGTTTTCCTTCATGGAAAGGTTAGGTTTATGTTTATAAAATCAACAAAAACAATGTTTTGTTAAATAAAACCTATCGATCTTTATGAACAACTTAAAGTTTCATTAAACGTACTTAAGGATAGTTACCTTTTTTATTGACCGAATAATTATCAATGTGTGTGTGCAATAAGCTTAACATTAAGGCCTGGATTAGTTTTATATTTAGTCCAAGGTACATACACACGAATTTTACAAATTAATAACTTAGAATAACTTGAGGGATAGTGTTCGAAGTTAAAATAGTTCGTTAAGTTTAATGCCATTACCTCATTACATTTGTTTGTATGTTATGTTTTGATGTGTTATTGTTTTGCTTGTTTTTGTTTTTGCTTACGAACAAGCAAACGTTTAAGTGTGTTGATGTTGATTTTCATAGATTGCATCATGTTTTATGGGTAGTTTAGGATGTGTTTAGTGGTTAAATTTAATTGATTAGTGCATGTTGAGGTTAGAATTATATTAGTTAGTTAGATATTTGTGTCTTGAGTGTTTTGTGGTTAGAGCATATGTTTGATCTTTAATTTTATGTTTTTGATGTGATGTGACATGTTTGCTAATGTTTCAGAGAAAATATAGAAGAACGAAGTATCTTTGGAGGAGGCTCGAACAAAAAAAAGGGCCATAATCATGATTAAAGAATAGAAGAAGGACTATGATCTTGGCCAATTTGCCGCGATCATGACAAAAAAGCCAAACAGGGGGCCATAACCATGGCCTGTGCGACAAAAACCACACCTTGACTTTCTGAACTTTATTTTTTGGGGACATTTCGGAACTTTGGAGCATAGGAAAAGCCCTAGAGTTGCCCTAATTAGAAAATGCTATAAAAAGGAAAAGAAAAGATAGGAAAGGAGAGCCTCCAATCTGCCATTTTAGGAAATAGTCTAAGAGGAGAAAAGAAGAAGAGAGAGGAAGAGAAAGAGAGGAGAAAGAAGCAGGTCTTCACGACTGTTACTTTCCCGAGGCATCTTTGTTTTCATGTTTTTCAATGTTACCATGAATACAAAAATGTTTATGTATTTAGGCTTGATTAAGATGTTCTAACTTTCATTTGGGATTTTACCTTGAGTTAATTTTGTGTTATTTTGATTAGGTGTTATGATTGATTATTTTATCTTCATGCTTTGATAACAAACCAAGAGGTGAGTCGAATGCAAAATGATTGGATCAGGTTAATGAGAGTTAGGCGATCCAATAAACCACACAATCAATATAGTCGGTTATTCTGTGGAAAGAGATCTCGTGTGAGACTCGATTTTTTATTAAAGAGCTTAAAAACTAATTAGGTTTAGGATTGTTGGTAATTGAGAGATTACCCACTTAGTACTTAAACCAATTAGGGATTATTAATTAGGCACATGATTATAACTCAATAGAGAGTAATGCCCCCTTTGATAGTCTAGAACTGACATCCCATTTACACATAAATGACTAGGTTAGCATTAGTGTAGGAAAAATCCCCTCTTTCATAAATTGGTAATCTTCTTGGTTGATTTCCATTGTGATTTTTGTGTTGCTCAATTTCAATTTCCTTTGTGTTGAATTTTCAAATTAAATTCTTGTCAATCTTATTCTTGTTTTCTTGCAATTTTTATTTTTATTAAATTTTAAGAGCCTTAAATAGCTTAGGATTATATTAGTTCAGCCTCCTCGTGGGATCGACCCTTTATATACTACATTTCACGACCCGTGTACTTGCAATATTTGAGGGCTATAAATTATAAAGCTTTCCCAACATCTAACAAGTTTTTGGTGCTATTTTCGAGGAGACATAGGATTCGTTTAATTCTTTGAGTCTAAGGATTAAGAAATTATATAAAAAAAGAAAGAAGAGAAGGAAGTTTACGCACAAGGTACAAGACCATCAATTTGGTCATCATAAGGCAACAATGAGGAATCTACAAAATTAAATGCTAAGAAGAGAGAGGCAGAACAATGATGGAGGACATACATTATAATGAGCAAAGGACCCCTTGCAGATTTCAACGAGGCACAAATTGGTCAAGGAATTCATCATCCTTATTTAAACACATACTATCTAGGATGGCAGAACCACCCATATTTTTATTGATCTAATAATGTAAGGACTCATATGGGACATCAAGACCTATTAGAATTTCAGCAAGATCAGACCAGTTCATAGAATTTTAATTGGATAAGAACATGGATAAGCTCATAAACATAGAAGAGGTCCAGAAGAGGTTGAAAGAGAAGTTTGAGCAAGTAACGGAAGACAATGCATCTTCTATTCACAACCTAAAGCTTCAAATGAGACAACTTTCCTTTGAATTTTGCATAAGAAGTGTGAAAACTATTTGAGCAACATGGAAGTATATATAAGAGAGCAGCTTAAGGCTATCACAGTTAAAAGTGGGAAAGAGCTGGAAGCACTTGCAGAAAAACAAGTTGAATCTCCCCATCTAGAAAATAGAGAGAAGAAGGAGGGTGAGTCATTCAGGAAACTTAATATGTTCGAATATTTAAAAAAGAAAGAAAGAAGAAGAAGAACAAATGACAATGGAACTAGAGCTTGAAGTAGATATGAAACTCTTTGTTCATAAAGTGAAAGCAGAAGAGGAGAAAATGGTGATTGAGGAAGAAAAAGAGCAGTTAACCTCCTTAGAGGAAAAACTATCTGATTTCATTGAAGATTCATGGGATTTCATAATTCCTGATTATTTTGAAAGTTTATTATCAAAAAGGGAATTACAAAAATTACTCAGAATCTTTGATTCGATAAATTATGTCTTTTTCATTATCTTCCAGCATCTGACTTAGTTACAAGCTATGAAGCTAAATTTAGGAAACAAATATGGAAGCATGCCACTCATAATTGATCCTAACTGAGTTTCAAAGGATATAAGGTTGAGCTAATGACCATAACTTAGTACGTTCAGTAATTAGAATAAAATTATTATGTCGCTAAATTTGTTTTTAAATTCTAAAAATAAGTTTTTAAAGATTTGGAATGGGTTGGATCACTAATTCTCTTACTCTCTTGAATCACTTATAAGATAGGAAAACACTTTTGGTGTTAAGTGGATTTGGTCTCAACATTATCCCCATCACCTCCTCGATCACCATGATAGGTTCTATACTTTAACCCTTGTCTCTTATTTTATTGTTATTTTCAATTATCTCATGTTTCTTTATGGTTCGTTTTATTTTATGCTTATTCCCACCTTATATGTTATGTTTGCTCTTCTCATATTAAAGACAATGTGTTATCGAAGTGTGGGGAGGAATGAGTGTTGTACGCTTTTATTTTGAAAGTGAATTTTGCATATCGTATGCTAGGTGTTTTAGGGTGCATAATGTGAATGGTGTGAATGTGTCAATGACTAAGACTTTACGGAATTGATTTAACTATGAACATAGTCTTTTAGGTTGTTAATATTGATTAGCTTGAGAAATTAGTGACCTAGGTTACTTTGGTTAAATATACATTAGGATATGATGTTAGTTTATTCACCTTAGGAATTTGTTACATTCATTTATAATTTTAGGCCAATCGAATAAATAGCATCATTAGTACCTTTACATGAGAATTACTAGCTAAAGAAATGAGCTAGATAATTAAAAAAGTGTAAGTCATAAGCAAATAACTATTTTCCTGACCTTCAGGTTATAAATAGTGCTAATAGCTAGTTGAGAATATGATGTAGCTGAGTAACCAGAATAACACACATCACAAATGTGTGCCTTCACATGAAAAGGCTATAATGACATTCCAACCAAGCCGCTTAATAAAAACATGACCTAGTTGATATCCAAATCGTCATTCATCACAAATGTTTTCCTTCATGGAAAAGGCTAGGTTTATGTCTATAAAATCAACAAAAACAATATTTTGTCAAATAAAACCTATCGATCTTTGTGAACAACTTGAATTTTCATGAAACATACTTAAGGATAGTTACCTTTTTGATTGACCGAATAATTATCAATGCGTGTGTTCAATAAGCTTAATATTAAGGTCTAGATTAGTTTTATATTTAGTTTAAGGTACCTAGACATAGATTTAACAAATTAATAACTTAGAACAACTTGAGGGATAATGTTTGAAGTTAAAACAGTTTGTTAAGTTTAATGTCATTGTCTCATTATTACATTTGTTTGTATGTTGTATTTTGAAGTGTTGCTGTTTTATTTGTTTTGTTATTACTTAAGGATAAGAAAACGTTAAGTGTGGGAATGTTGATAGTTGTAGATTGCATCATGTTTTGTGGGTAGTTTAGGATGTGTTTAGTAGTTAAATTTAATCAATTAGTGCGTGTTGATGTTAGAATTGTGTTAGTTAGTGAGATATTTATGTTTTGAGTGTTTTGTGGGTTAGAGCACGTGTTTGATCTTTAATTTTATGTTTTTTAGGTGTCGTGACATGTTTGCTAGTGTTTCAGGGCAAATATAGAAGAATGAAGGAGTTTCAGAGGAGGCTCAAACAAAATAGAGGGCCACGATTATAGCCAATATGCCACGATCATGAGAATGGCATAGAGGAAGGACCACGATCATGGCCAGTTTGCCACGATCATGAGAAAAAAGCCAAACAGGGGTCCATGATCGTGCGCTGATCGAAAAATGGCACACCTCAACTTTTTGAACTTTATTTTTAGGAGACATTTTGGACCTTTGGACTATAGGAAAAGCCCTAGAGTTGCCCTAATTAGAAAATTCTATAAAAAGGAAAAGAAAAGGTAGGAAAGGAGAGGCTCCAATATGCCATTTTGGGAAACACTCCAAGAGGAGAAAAGAAGAAGAGAGAAGAGAAAGAGAGGAGAAAGAAGTAGGTCTTCGCAACTGCTGCTTTCCCGAGGCATCCTAATCCCCATTCTATGTTTAGTTCTTTCATCTTTGTTATCATGTTTTTTAATGTTAAGATGAATACAAATATGTTTATGGATTTGGATTTGACTAAAATGTTCTAACTTTCTTTTGGGATTTTACCTTGAGTTAATTTTAATCTAGTTATTTTTGTGTTATTTTGATTGGGTGTTATGATTAATTATTGTATCTTCATGCTTCAATAACAAACCAAGAGGGTGAGTCTAATGCAAAATTATTGGATTAGGTTAATGAGAGTTAGGCGATCCAAGAGACCATACAATCAATAAGTCGGTTATTTTCTGGAAAGAGATCTCGTTTGAGACCTGATTATTTACTAGAGAGCTTAAAAACTAATTAGGTTTAGGACTGTTGGTAATTGAGAGATTATCCACTTTGTACTTAAGCCAATTAGGGATTATTAATTAGGGCATATGATAATAACTTGAGAGAGAGAGTAATCCCCCCTTTGATAGTCTAAAACTGACATCCTATTTATATATAAAAGACTAGGTTAGCATTAGTGATAGAAAAATTCCTCTCTTATAAATTGATAATCTTCTTGGTTGATTTTCATTGTGACATTTGTGTTGCTCAATTTCAATTTCCTTTGTGTTGAATTTTTAAATTAAATTCTTGCTAATCTTATTCCTATGTTTACTTTCTTGCATTTTTTATTTTTATTAATTTTCAGATCCTTAGATAACTTAGGATTAGATTATTTCACCCTCCTCGTGGGATCGACCCTTTATATACTACATTTCACGACCCGTGCATTTGCGATATTTGAGGGCTGTAAATTGTAAAGCTTGCCCAACATCAATAAGTTTTTGGTGTCATTGTCAAGGAGGCATAGGGTTTGTTTAATTCTTTTAATCCAAGGATTAAGAAATTATATAAAAAGAATAAAGAAGGAAGTTTGGGCACAAAGTAGAAGACACTTCAATTTGGTCCTCACAAGGTAACAATGAGGAATCTACAAAATTAAATGCTAACAAGAGATAGCTAGAACGATCATGGAGGACATATATTATATGGAGCAAAGGACCCTTGTGGACTTCAATGAGGCACAAATTTGTTAAGGAATTCTTCATCCCTATTTGAACATATACTATCCGAGATGTTAGAACCACCCAGATTTCTGTTAGTCTAACGATGTAAGAACTCACATAGGATATCAAGACCTACTCGAATTTTAACAAGATCACTATAACATCTGTTCCCATATTAAGGGTTAGAGTCGGGAATATAGGAAATGAGAAATAAAAATGAGAGAAACAAAAATGCATTTCATACTCATGCATTATTTGACATGCACATGCACGTGAATATTGAACTTCCGCACATTAAAATGATTGTACATGTATTCATTGACATTTCGGGCATAATTGATCTATAAATGTGATTATGTTTGGAATTGTGAATTGTATGTGTTAAGAATTGATTTGGAGAGTATACTTATTGACTCAAAATTTTTAGTAAAAAATTGGGAAAATTCTAAAATTTAAGTGTATTTTTGGACTAAGAAAATGTCAAATGGTGGAACAATTGATGACTGGAAGTAGAAATTTTAATAAATGACACTAGGATTTAATGACAAGTGTCATTGAAAATTTAGGAGAAAATTAGGTTGAAAATTGGAGATAAATGAACTAATAGATTAAAGGACTAAAAGTGGAACTATAGGAAAGTGACAAGTGTCACTACCACTCACCACTTACTATTTATTTTACCAAATTAAAGACCATTTCATGGTCTTTCACTTGACCATTCATGACATATGCTTCATTTCTCCACCTTTTTCATTTTTCTCCATTTTTCTATCTTCTTCACTCTACACTCTGTTCTCCAAGCATCAAATGGAACCTTGCTTTCTTCCATTGCTAGCCACTTCACTATCTAGCTATCTTCTTCTTATTGATAAAAGACCCAACCCATTTCACCTTGAAAGTTGATTTTCATTTATGTTGAAGGAGCTAGGGTTCTTAGAGACTCTTGAAGAAACCTTAGGTAAATCAAGTAATTAACCTATTACTCTTCATGGCTTTGAAGAATGAAGCATGTTTGATAATAGTTAAAGGTTAAATGTTCATAAATTGAGGAAGGGTATACGCAAAATGTGAGGGAGTAATGTGGGTAGATTAATGTCTTGCTTTTACATGTATGATGATTAATGATTCATGAATTGATATAGATTTGATTTAGAGTTATAATGAATTCTTAATGAATGCAGAAAGAAGTGCAGAAAAAATTGAATTCTAAATGGATATTCACATGTTATTTTTTTATGTACAAAAATATGGATCATTGGTTGTTTTAGGAATGGATTGGATTGGGTATGGAAGTTAAAATAAAGGCAAGTATAGTTTCTTGAAAAGGAAAGATCTAGGATGAAAGTTTAGAGATAAAATGATAATGGTGTTTAAAGTGGCTGGAATATGTTAGCTGTAATATTTTCCACTAGATATGATTCAGTAAATTAGCCATAACCTGTTCTGTAGATATCCAAATGAGATGATTTTTGATTTTGAATAAATTAGAGATATATTGCCACATTTTTAAAGCAAACCTTGAATTCAAATTCTGTCTTTAAGAGTTTCAAATTTTGACTTGAAGTTGAGTATTGGGTGTAGGAAAAAGTGCAGAAATACTGGATACATAATGGGTTTTTGTTCTATTTTCTTAATGAATTAATGTGAATCTCCTTGGGTGTTATTGTAATGAAATAAAATGATTCTAGAGCTAAATAAAGGGAGTAATGTGGTATCTTGAAACCAGAAGAATTAAGGTGATAGTTAGAAGTGAAATGAGAGTGGAAATGAAGTTGAATGTGTAGGAAGTTGATGATGAATGTGTATATATGTGTATGTTCTGTTATTAGTGTTCATGATCAATCATGGACTATAATTTGTTTATGGCTGATATTAAGTTAAAATGGAGTTAAGAATGAAGAGTAATGAAGTAGGATAAGTGATCTTTGTACAAGTTGTGTGAGGTGTAAAATCTGGAAAATTGGAAGATGAGTGCTAGAAAATGTAGCAGTGACATGTTCACTAATTATGCTTCTGTGTTTTACACATAGTTCTTGTTATGTAGTTATCCAAATGGAATTATTATTATTAACAGTAAACTAGAGACATAGGGCTATAAATTGTCTGAAGAAATTGATTTTTAATTATATCTCTAAGAATTTGAAAGCCTAGCTTGAAATTGAGTCTTGGCTTAGGCTATAACACTACCCTAGACAGAAATCATTTCTTGTTATTATCGAATAAACTGTATTGATGTAGGCTGAATCAGATAAAAGTGTCTTCACAAAAGTTGTAGCTTATTCTGGTAGATTTCAATTGGTATAAAGTTTGTAATTTTTGGATATTGTAATTGAGAGATATGAGTTGTACAACTTGACAGCATGATCATGAATTAGCTAAATTTCAAATGTACTTAGTCTACAGTATTTTGAGTATAAGTCATATAATAATGAACCAAATTGAATAATCTTGGAGTCAACTTAATACAATGAGGAACATTTTTCTAGAAGAAAGTGTTCTTAAATTTCTCCATTTAATTAGCCAGAAAGAACATGGAAAGTTGATCCAAAAGTATGTTACATGAAAAAAATATGATTTGACCGAATGAGTTATGAATTTTGATTTTTTATGGGTTTAATGAGGTGAAAACCTAAGTATAAATTATATTTCGGTGAGTTTTGATATATTATGCATGATGTAACTTGAAGCTAGGAAAAATACCTGGGAATGTTAGTGAACATGCATTATGCATATTTCATATAGATATATGTACATCAATAGACATTTTAAAATTATGAAAAATGGTGATATGTGTATGTATTACTTGACATAGAGGAGGAATTGGAATGTTAACATCCAGACGTTGCCGAAACTTCGAGGCAATAGCTTCGGCAGCAATCTGTGAGTAACCTAGATGGTCTCACTCAATTAATTGTTTGTGTTAGATTATGTTTAGATTATCTTATGAATGTGAAATTGATTGTGTTGATTTCGGACAATTAATTGTCCAAGGAGTTCTATATTTGGGACTGTATTGGAAGTGCTACTTGAATGTGAATATGACTAACTATTTGTTCTTAATTTCAATGTTAAATGCCAGACTAAAAGTCCAATGACAAATGTGACTAAGAAAGAGTGTGAATGTGACTGAATGAGTGTAACCATTGAATATGTATGACGCATTTAGATAATGGCAGTTGTGACCGAAGTTGCCAATAAAAGAGCTTTAAAGCCCATAACTTGATAAGAGCCTTTGACTCAGTTGTGCATGTACTCGGTATCCACTAAGGGATATAGGACATTAATATATACAACTTGGTATCCACAAAGGGATATGAGCTAGTAAAAAGGTAGTTGGTCATAACAAAGTAACAAATGAAACTAAATCTTTTGCATTGCATTTACAATTGATATGTGTATTTTGTATAAATGAAATGTTCGTATAATTGTCCCGAAAGTGATTTTTGATGCTTTATACAAAAATGCAAAGATGTGAATTATATGTCTACATGTTTGATGTGTTGCATGAATTGAGGGAACCATCAGTGATGGTTACCTCACTGATTTTGCAAAACTCACTCCAATTTGTAACATATTTTTCAGGCTCAGAGGAGACACCCAGTTACACTAACTGGGGCCTAATCATTGTATTCAAATAAAAGATAGAGGTCGTGATCAGTTGGCATCTGCATTTGTATTTCATTATTTTGTATTTAAAATGTGTATTACTGTACAATGTGTATGTGAATGATTTTGTAATGAATTATGACTAAAAATGATTGTATCTATAATGGGCCTAAGTGAGTATTGAAATTTTGATGATATGTATATTGATTGTAACTTTGTAAATCATTTTGGAAATTTTTATGAACAAAATGGGTATTTTGATTAATAGTTTTCTGAAATATACATGTGACTCGTGAAAAGCTTTTAATGAGATTGATTGTTTGACTATTCTAGTATGTCACTTTTGTAAAGTATGTTCTCGAATACCGTTGATGAGTTTGAGAATATGCCCTATAGGGGTGAGGTTCTACAATTTGGTATCAGAGCCCAAATTTGGTATCTTACATAGGCATTTTAAAAACTATATGTCAAGATACATGCTTTTCAGACATGTCTTAGTATAAAGTGGCAACTGATCCCCAGTCTGAGTCACATTTACATGAGTGACACGCATGAGTATTCGTTAAGAGTTTGAGTTGTTAGAAGTAGTAAGAAAGATGATGATCTGTCAGAATCTAAAAAAATGAAGTTTGTGGATATCTAGAAATGACAAATGGTATATGGTTAGATATGACAGATAAAGATTCAACGCGTTTGTATTGGTGGATGTAACACTGAATATGACATCAATATTGTATTGTGGTGATATATCCTCAAATGTGATATAGATGTGAATGCATTGTCATGGATTGTTTGAGGAAAATAGAGATATAAGTATAAATGATGAGATTAAAGTACACCAGTAGAATGGAAAAAAAAATGACCTTAAGAAGATGAACCTGGAAATGAAATGGTTATTTGATTAATGTGATAAGAGTTATCATTTAGCATAAGAATATATCTGTGAAATTGAGATCAAAATCTTTGGATGATTATGCATCTATAATTCCGAATTGACTATGAACAAAGGTATGTATAACGATATAATGGTAATTGGAAGGTGAGATAGTGATAGCGATTTATGTAAAAGTTGTAAAGGTTAAGTTGAATTGTTATTGTAAATACATATCTGATAATGGGATCACCATGATAAGTGAGAATATCAAGCATATATGTATTATATGTGTGGAGAAGATATAGGAAGCAATCTATGACTTATTGAATATTTGTTAGTCATAGTTCCTATAGTTCAAAGTTTAAGATGAAATAGAGTAATACATGAAAGTGCTTATAGTGATCAATCGGTGATAAATTGAGATTGTTAATGATGTTACTATGTGTGATGTTCGAGGAAAAAGAGAACAAGGGTACCATCATGGCATAGTCCCCACGATCGAGGTCAGGTGCAAAAGGAGAAGTGTTACCCAAAATCAAATAAGATTAAGGTATCCTTAGCATAAGTTAATAATTAATGAATTTTCGTAAATACATCTTTAGATAAGATGGAATGATTTTGATAGTATATACCAAGGTATAAAAGTAAATGAATCTACTTAATGCTTCACTGAGCTTTATTGTAAAGGATATTCTGGTCATATAAGTTAAGATAGAAATTGATCTTGTTGAGATATTATGAATAGTTGAAATTGATCTTCTTGAGGTACTAAGAATGACTGATAAGTGATGATGAAAACAGTTGATTGATAAAGATGACATGAACAGTATAGATGATAATAGCAATAAATCCTCTTTTGTAGGAGAATTTCATTGAATTAGATTAAGTAGACCGGATGGATTACTTCAACAAATTGAATGATGATGGAACAAATCAAATGTGGATATTGGAGTCCCATTTTTAATGGAAACTTAAGCATAAGAGGTTGAATATGCTACATAGAGTACATGTAGCTTGTTGATGTAAAGTATCCAACTATATTATTGGATTCTTGATTTTGAGATGACAGTATTATTAATGTGAGGAGAAATTAGGTCTACACTATATTCTATGTAAATATGTAAGGGGATACAAATGAGGTTTGATGAATGTGTTACCAACACAAGAAGTTAAGATTGCAAATAAATTGAAATTGGTGGAGAAACTAGTATGAATGAATGGACATTAGAATAAGTCAATGAGAAATTAGAGGAAATCGAATGAATGGAGAAAATCATTCGAGAAAAGAAGTCAATTGGGAGACTAATAATAATATGAGATAATACTACATCATTGAGGAATTAGTTACTTAGGGAATTACAAGAACTAATCATAGGTAGGTTGAGTTTTGGCTATATTTGTTTGAGTTATCAATGCCCCCGACAGTGTCACGACATTGAAGAATAAAGTGTCCTAATTTTGGATGGATAAATTAGTGACTATGATCATAAATGATATATTAAATGTATTCGAAAAGTTGAGGAGAATATTTGGAATACTTGAGGGAAATCTTACATATCATGAAGGTATAAACAATTATTTTCCAAGTTCAATAAGAGTGAATCTTAGCTTGATAAAATTAAATGTTGGGTTGTATAGTAGTTGAACACGGCATATTAGGAGACCCAAAGACAGAAGAGGTCATGATGAGGTGAGAAACTTTTTAGGAAAAATGTGTCGTTCAGATGGAAAAATGAATGTAAAAGAATTTTTGAGGAATTAAAAACATCGATTGATTACAACACCAGTGTTAGCTATTTTCATTTGGATCTAAAGGTTATGTAATATATAAGGATGTTTCACAACAGAGAATTGGATGTAATCCGATGTAGAATAGTAAAGTGATTACATATATGCATCCAGACAACTGAGGTCTCATGAGTTTAAATTATTTGGCACATGACTTAGAATTTGCTACAATCAAAAATTATTTTTGAAAATTTAGAGACATTATATGTACAATGGAACATTTTGAATATATATTAATATGCAGTTCATTAAAGTTTAACGTATGATTGAGTCAAAAAGAATTGAATATAAGATTGAGACAATGGATAGAGTTACTTGAAGATTATGATGTACAAATGAGTATTACCCAGTAAAGCTAGTGTTGTATATGATGTAATGAATAGAAAATTCAATAGCCAATGTAGCACAATTTTAGATATTGGGGTTACTAAATCTAGTGCAATAAAGAGCATAAAATAATTGAGTTGAAATTACGGCAGAATGAAGTGTCATTAGCTATATTGAAATTAAGATTACTTTTGCATGGAAGGACTAGAAAAGCCCAAAGTGAGGATTCAGAAATTTTGAAATCATATTGAGAAATTGAAAATGAATTTGAATTTTGAGTTGAATTGGGAAAATGATACTTTATGATTGAAGTAAAGAGTATGTATACCCGTTATAAATGATTGAGAAAAGAAATTCGAAGGAAGTGTACATAGCAACTGATGTTATACATCTTGGTAGTAATATGATAAGATAATATTTAGTGGCTAGGGATGAAGAAACAAGTGATTGAAAGTGTGATTAAATGTTAGATTTGCCAACATTTTTAATTATTGGAAATACATTTAGAGCTTATAATTTGGAGTTCCTAGGAATATGAGATTAATATACAGTTTTGGTTTAATTTGATTGTAGCAATCATTGTCACTGTAGTTTTAATATGACCATACACTGCATAATTGAGAGGCTGGATTTGAAACTATATGAGATGTATACGACAAAATGAGTCGTCCGCCTTTATATTGAGATGAAGAAGGACTAAGAATAGTTAAAGGCTATAATTGATTCGAGATGCTATTGATAAGTGAAATAAATTTGTAGTAGAAATTAAGTGATTCAAGAAAGAAAAACTAGTTAGATGGATCAACACAGAAGATATGGAATATAAAGAGATAGATAAAGTGTTTCTGAAAGCACCACCTTGGTAAGGTGTGCAAAAATTCATTAAAAGGGGAGTTAAGCCCGAATTGTATTAGTCTATATAAAGTTATTAAGAGCATAAGACCATTAACTTAAGTTGTCTCACCAAAAAGGGTATATCAAATCTAAACTGTGTTACATAAGTATATTAAGAAGTATCTATACGATCTGCCATATATGTATTATCGGCACAGGAAGTGAACTTGCGAATAATATGAGATATATATTAAGGCATCAGTTAAGAGAGAAGGATATCTGAATAAGTAATTGAAAGACCGAGTGATTCCATCGAATATAGTCAATTGGAAGAAATTATTTGAGTGATAAAGTTAAATGGGAAACGGAGGAAACATTTCCCCTGCCTTTGTTTTTGATGGTTTAGATAAAAAAAAATTTCGCGGACGAAATTTATTAGGAGGGGAAAATTTGTAACATCCCGTTCCCATATTAAGGGTTAGAGTCGAGAATACAGTAAATGAGAAATAAAAGTGAGAGAAGCGAAAATGCATTTCATCCTCATACATTAGAGACATATTGTTACATTTGTCTTAAAAACATTGAACTCAAATTCATTCATTAAGAGTTTCAAATTTTGATTTGAAGTTGAGCACTAGGTGTAGGAAAAAGTACAGAAATACTGGATATATAATAGGTTTTTGTTCTGTTTTCTTGATGAATTAATGTGAATCTCCTTGGATGTTTTTGTAATGAAGTAAAATGAGTCTAGAGCTAAAGAAAGGGAGTAATGTTGTATCTTGAAATGAGAAGAATTAAGGTGATAGTTAGAAGTGAAATGGAAGTGGAAATGAAGTTGAAAATTTGTAGGAAGTTAATGATGAATGTGTATATATGTGTATGTTCAGTTATTAGTATTCAGGATCAATCATGGAAAATAATTTGTTTATGGCTGATATTGAGTTGAAATGGAGTTAAGAATGAAGAGTAATGAAGTAGGAAAAGTGATCTTTGTACAAGTTGTGTTAGGTGTAAAATCTGTAAAATTGGAAGATGAGTGCTTGAAAATGTAGCAGTAACATGTTCACTCATGATGCTTCTTTTTTTTATATATAAATTGTTCTATAGTTTTCCAAATGGAATGATTTTTTATTTGGAGTAAACTAGAGATATAGGGATACAAATTTTCTAAAGAAATCAATTTTTAATTCTATCTCTAAGAATTTCAAAATCTGGCTTGGAATTGAGTCTTGGCTTAGGTTATAACACTATTTGGGATAGAAATTATATCCTGTTGTTATTGAATAAACTATATTGATGTAGGCCGAATCAGATAAACATGTCTTTATAAAAGTTGTATTTTTTCTCTTATCTTTCAACTGATATGAATTTCATAATTTTTGAATATGGGAATTCAGAGATATGAGTTGTACAAGTTGATGGCATGATCAGGTACAAGCCAAAGTTTCAAATATGCTCAGTCTATAGTATTTTGAGCATAACTCATAGAATACTGAACAACATTGAATGATCTTAGTGTCATTAGAAACTTAAGAGATAGGAGAACAATTTTTAGAAGAAAGTATCTTCAAATTACTTCATTTTCTTGGTCAAAAAGAACAAGGTAAGTTGACCTGAAAGTTGTTATAGAAAAAAATCTGAATTGACCAAGGAATTATAAATTTCGATTTTTAATGGTTTTATTAAGGTATAAACCATTAGTATAAATGATACTTATTTGAGTTTAGAAATATGAATGTTTACATGACAAGAATAATATAGTGATACTTGAGATTGTCATTGAGCATGCATTGTACATAGTCCATATACACATTTGTGTATTAATGAATACTTAAGATTGTGCAATTATTAATGTGTGTGCATTGTGTGTATTACATAATATTGATGTGCTAGATAAAATGTCCACATGTAGAAGTTTCCAGATCTTAGAAGCAAATGTTAATCTGGAGCGTACTGTGAGTCGACTGAGATGGTCTCATTTTATTGTTTGTTCTGTTTTCAATTTCTACATTAAATTATTATTGATGTGAATGTGATTGAGATAATTCCGAACATTAATGGTCCAAGGAGTTTGATAAATGTGAGAACATTAGAAGTGCTCCTTGTATGTGAATTTGATGAAATATGTGTTTTGCCAACTTAAATATTGAATGTTGGACCAAGTTCCGAAGAAAAATGTGAATATGTATATAAATGAGATATGTGTATTCTCAACATAAATGTTGAATGTCGGACTAAGGTCTGATGACATCTGAAGGAGATTATGATTGTGAGATTATGAGCACTTTTAATTGACTGAATATATGTGATACATTTCATTATATGAATACATGAAACATAAAGGCTGTTGTGACCGGAGTAGCCAACGAAAAAGAGCTTAAAGCTCAGAATGTGAAAAAGAGCTTAAAGCTCAGAACGTGATAAGAGCCTTTGGCTCAGTTGTGCATATACCTGGTATCCACTAAGGGATATAGAACATTATTCAATGCAGCTCGGTATCCACTAAGGGATATGAGAAATAGAAGAGGCACTCGATCACAACAATAATAAAAGAAACTGAGTCTCATGAGCACTGCATATGCATATGATAGGTATAGTTTAAATAGTTGACTGATTTCTGAATGTGATATGTGTTAAATGTGAAATGTGAAATGAATGACCAAGTGATATGCGATGATATATGATTATCAATGAAATGACGTGAATTATATGATTATATGAATTGTATGTGATCGAGTGAGCCATCGAGGATGGTCACTCATTGAGTTTGCAATACTTACCCAAAATTTTGCAATATTTTTCAGGCTCAGAAGAGTTACCCCGTTAGGCAAATGAGAGTATAGTCGCTGTATTTAAGTAAGAGATAGAGGTCGGGATCAGTTCGCGTCTGCATTAGTATTTTCTTATTTTTGTATCGAATTGAGTCTTCGGCAATAGTATATTTGAATATTTCTATTTTTTAATAACTTTCCATAGGGGAAAGGTTTGTAAATGAGATTTATCTTGAGTGTATTAATAATAAATGTGATTTTGATGTTATTAAAGAAAAGAATGGGCCTAATTTGATTATTGATTTCCGTATATGTGTGTTAAAAAAACATTTTGGAACAAGATTTTACTGACTGACTATGCTAGCATGCCACCCTCGCGGGTTATGTTCTCGAACATCACTCAGGATGTGAGGTACGTGTCTTGCGAGAGTGGAATGCTACAGTCATGATGATGGTTAAATTGATAAACTTTTCTAAATAAATTCAAAAAATATTTTATATAATTCTAAACCTTAATTTGACCTCAATATACTCTAATTAAACCCAAAACCTTTCAATTGCATGCTTAGAATAATTTAATTGGGCACATTATCTTTAAAATCCACTATTTTTTTATACGAGTCTTTTTATCCGAAAATTTTTTAATTACCCAAATTCTATTCAAATAACCTCTATTTTAACCCATTTCAATTCATAGGACTCCAATCCTAATTTTAAAGATTTTCATCGTATTTCGAAATTTTTCGTTAACTTTTTCAGTTTCCCTCAAGAATTTTCAGATTGAATATGAAAATTATCAAGTGTCATAGAAATCGTTAAGATTTCATTCAAAAGTGTCACATAAATCCCTAAAGCATATTTCTGGGTTTTTAAAACTTGTTCAAAGTCATGCCTTAGCTTTTTAGAGTTTTTAGAAAATTTTCAAGAAATTTTTGGTCTAGTCCATAACCATCTTTGGTCTAATTGTGATCTTCGTTATAACCTCAATAATACAATTAAACGCTTAAATTACTCTAGTACACCATAAATAGAGCATATTCTATAAAATGCATATGCAGCATAGTACACAGTACAATAATCTAACTAGGATATTACAACAATTGCTTGTTACTTGAGAACTTTACATTATTTTTGGAAATTATTTTGTTTAAGGTATGTTTTCAGGTCTCAATTGCCTTTATGGACTAAAAGGAGAGGAATTCAAATGAAATCATGGCATAAAATGGAAGAATTGTAGTTATTTTAGAGATACATGTCTGTGTTAAGATATACATGCCTGTGTAAGTAACACATAGAGCTGTGTAAGGGACTGTGTAGGAGATTATGAACATGCAAAGCTTTAAAATGCTATTTTTAACCACGTGATACTTACATGTATAAGTAACATACATGATTGTGTCCTATACCTTATAAGCTATTGAGGACATGTATAATCACAATTATGAAGAGTTTTTGAGATACACAGTTAATCATATAATTGGGTAGTTGCCTGTGTATAATCTAAAATCCCTAATTTTGCAATATAAAAGGCAATTATGAAGAGAGATGGGAGGGAGGCAACTAGATTCAGAGTTAGGGACCAGATTTAGAGTAAAAGATGCAATTCTAAACCTAGGTTAATAAAGAACAAACTTTCATCAAATTTTAAAGAGGATTTCATTAGAGAAAAGGGGATATAGATCATAGATTCTTTTCATTTTAATGCTTCTTCTGAATTTTTTATGTTTGTTTCATTTTTTATATTTAGGAACTAAGATTGTTTAGTTTTGAATCTCAGTGAATCAATTAATCAAATTGCATTAAATAAAATATCAAATCACACTATCCATCCCTACTTATGCTTTAATAGAGAAAAAGGGATATAGATAATATAGCTTTTCTTTTTATTTTTTCTTCTGAATGTTTGATGTTTGTTTCATTTCTATGTTTATAAACTAAGTTTGTTTATGTAATATCTGGTTTTTGGAATGTACTAAGGGTTAGAACCCTAGACCATTGCACATGAGTGATAGTATTGAGAATTTATGAAAATGCAATTCATTCATATGCTTATCATTAGCATATACACATGAATTATAATTTGTACATAATACAAAGTTAGCATATGCACTCAATTGACATATTCTGGGGTATGAAAGATTTAAAATGAACATGATGTGAATTGTAAATTGTTTTTTCTTGCATTTTGGTTTGATTGGATTCCAATTAGTAATTTGGAATTAATTGTTATTAATTGGGAGATTAACGAATTAATATATACATTTGGACTAGGAAAAATGCCAAGTGGGAAAATAAATTGATATATGAATAATTAGGGTGACAAAGTCTATAAATTGATTGACATTTGGCATAAATAAATGAGTGACAAATGGACTAATAATTAATTGAAAAATGGATCAATTATTATATGACATATGGACTAAATACAAGGTGACATATGGCAACTTAAGGAGTGAATTAATGGCAGTATATTAAGTTGGAAAATGGCTTACATGCCATGATCAAATGAAGATACCTAGCACCTTAATGAAGCAAGTTTCTGCAGCAAAGTTTCGGCTGTCTTCATTCTTCCTCTCCATTGAAACTTGCATGAATATCTTCTCTCTGAATTGTAGTTTAACCTTAACTAAATTTCTACACCAAAACCATATGTACGTCCTTATCAAAATATCCAAGAAACCACCTTATTGTTACCTTTACCTTACTGCCAAAAACTAGGTCATTTTCACTTTGGAATTGTGTTGATCTTGCTTGCTTGGAGGGATATATAACCTTGGTTTTTTGAGCTAAAATTTGGAAGCTTAATAAGTAAGTAGAAATATGATCTTTATGGCATGTTTAACAAAAAGAGAATGATAATTGAATTGGAATGAAATGTATATGATGTTGATGATGAAGTGTGTTGGAATATATTGAATGAACTTGGAAGGTTTTTTGTTTGTTCTTGGTGTATGAAAAATCATAGATTATAGATTATTATATGGATAAATTGAACTGGAATTTGAAGTATAAAAAAGGTAAATTTATGCTAAAGAAAGATGTTAATATAATGTTCTTGAATTGGAGATGTATGTGTATGTATAAGAAGTGATTGTTAATGACAAAAATGAGCAAAGTTTAATAAACCATAGCGTAATCAAGATGGAAGGTAGATGATCATGCAATGAAGTAGGCTTAAAGGGCTTGTAATCTGGAAAATTCTAGTGCTTGTTATGTGTCTAAGTTCGATACATTTATATAGAATTGGGGGAAACAATGTAGTGAACGATAGTGTGCACGATCGTGGCCTTTAGTGCACAATCGTGGCCTGGTTATTTAGGTTTTATCATGATCGTGTCATAGTCCCCACGGTCATGGCCATTACACTAGCTTCTGTTATGATCTTGGAAAGGTCTACCACGATCGTGGGCAAGGCTTTGAAGTGATAATTTTAGTTTTTTGTGATTCTTGAACCAATTAAGGATAGGGTATTTTACTATGGTACATATGGACTTGATTAGGGTTTAAAATGAACCTAATTTGATGTTGAATAAGTTGGTTAAATGTTTGATAAGTTGGAGTTGTTAAATGATATTATAACTTAAGGAAAAGATTGTTTGCTATGAAGAATCTAAGTTTGGATTTTAACAGTGCTAAAGAATGAAGATGTCCTTATAAATGTAAATATGATTCAAAGGATATGAATAATGCATTAGGAATGAATAAATGAGAATTAGGAATTGTATGAAAACATATAATGATAGAAAAGGATTAATGTATGTATGGTTGATGAATTTAGAGTAATTAAGCTCACTTGAAGATATAAACGTAATTACAAATTGGTTATATCCAAGTTATGATGTGTGATTGGTTAAGAAATGTGAATAAGGATATATACACGAGAAAAGTCAATTGAGCATGCATTGAACATGACACATATATATGTGCATGATTGAATATTTATTTGATTGATCTACTTAGTAATGTGTACAATGTGTGTGTATTGTATGACTTTAGATTCACAAGTCGAACGCCAGTATTCATACATTGTCAATTCGTCGAGGCAATAACTATTTGGAGTGTACTGTGAGTTAACCTAGATGTTTTCTCACTATGTTTGATTTGTTTCTGTTTCAATTTTAGTTATTAAATTGTTATTATTATGATTGTGATAATTCAGAACATTAATTGGTTGATTGGTCCGAGAAATTTGATATTTAGGAATGTATTGGGAGTGTTTCTTAATTAAATGTGAACATGGAAAGCGTATTCTCAACGAAAAGTTGAATGCCAAACTTATGTCCAATGAATATGAAAAGTGACTATGTCTGAAATGAATGAAAGCTATTGAAAGTGTGATATGTGAATTCATGCATTTCATTACATGATATGCATGATTAGATAAAGGGGTTGTGACCGAAATGATTAGTTTGAAAAGAGCTTAAAGCTAAAAATTGCATATAAAGAGTCACAGGTTCAGTGATTAATGAGCCCGGTATCTGCAATGGGTAAGGGATAGAATGTGAAATGAGCCCGATACCATAAAAGATACAGGACAGTAAATAGGCGCTCAGTCACAACAAAATAAAAATGAATGTGGAGTGGCATGTGCATATGCATTTGTAATTATATTTTCAAATGTACTATATGAATGATTTAGGACAATTATTAAATTATATTGATATGATGATATGCCATGTATGTGTACATTTGATAATATGATTGACTGATAATGATGATTGAATTATTCTGAAAAGATTATATGAAATGTGTGAAATTCATGATGTATTATTGAGATGAGGTATATTGTGAATTTGGTTTGTATTCAAGATGTTGTGTTCTGATATGATTGAGCACATTGATGATGGTTCACTCGCTGAGTTTGTAAAACTCATCAAAATTACAACGTTAATTTTCAGGTACGTGAGAGGAGACTTGGTTCCTAAGACATTCTAGAAGAAATCTTGTACTTGCATTTTTGACTCAAGAAATGGCTCAAAGGTCTAGTCAGCTGAGATTGAGGAGTTAGATAGAATGTTTTTGTTTAGTTTCTCATTCCATGTAGAATATGTTATAAAGAGCAGTAGACTCTCATATGCTTTTGATACAGTGTATATATGGAATATGTGATGAAAAGCAACCTTATAAATTATGTTTTATAAATGGAATGAGAAATTGATCTTTAGAATATTTTTGATTTATCCATGATGCCATATTAAGTGAATGTGATTGCTCTAACATGCCATTGTCATAGGATATATTCTTGAATGTCCTCTAGATGTTCGGGAATATACTCTTTGGTAGTGGGTGTTACAGTTTAGTTCCTAGGAATGATGAACCCTAAGTAGGGATGGATATAAGTTTGTTTAATTCCTAGGTATGATAAACCCTAAGGAGGAATTGATAATGTGATTTGATATTTTATTTAATGTAATTTGATTAATTGATTAATTGAGATTCAATTACGTATTTTTATTCTTGAATTAATATGTTTGAGATATTAGTTCAATGTTTTATTTCATATGATTGAGATTGAGAAATCCTTTTATATGAATAGATATACCTTAATTGGTAGGAGTTTTATGGAAACCTACAGGTAGGTCAATATAAATCTTCTGTATTAGGGTCAAATTTAATAAAGAAATTTATGAATCAATGTAATGCAATCTTAGAGGTTTTAACTAAAATAGTTTTAGTTAATCAATTGAGGATTAGTTGTTAATAGTCTTGAAAAATATTAATATAAGATAAGAATTTTCATGATCCAATGACCAATCACTGAACTACATGATAAATGGTTAATGTTTAAGAGATCTTAGGGATATTCATTACTTAGTTGCTAGCTATTTAATATTGTTTAATCATAACCTTATTTGCATTTTGGTTCATTATTATATTGAATTCTAGTTTTGTTTTGTTTTGTTTTAAATTAAATCATCATTTATTCGATAGTTAGATAATAAAAAGGTTATAATTATTACTTGTAGTCGTCATAGGATCAACTTGTATTTGTTAGTGATAGCTACAACTATAACGTGCTCTTGCGATTTAAAATATAAAATATATGCATAAATTTTTTGGTGCCGTTGTCTAAGACCAGAATGTTAAAGAAAGCTTAATATTGTTAATCTATCCATTATTTCTTATTTTATTTCTTTTACCTTTTATTTTTAATTTTCTTTATTATTTTATCAATTCTTTGGTTTTCTTACTTTTATAGGTCTTGAGGTTAGTTTATTGTGACCTGAGGAAATCCATCATACCTAGATAATAAAGGTCCAAATATTGAAAGGACAACTCCAAGAAATCTCTAAAGAACACCCTACTTGGAGAGTTCAAGTTAGATTGACAGATAGAGGTCTTAGAAGGTCATATTGATATTGAAGAATAAAAAACTATGTGAAACCAACTAAAGACTATATTTGGTTACATTAGATTGGACTCGATGGGAGTGGAGTTCAACATTGCGAGATTGATTGTCACCCCCAATACTTTTGAGATTAAATCAAGTATTATTTAGATGGTACAACATTTTATCTAGTTTGATTGCTATAAGGACCACAATGCACATATCACAAACTTTTTAGAGATTTATGATGTAACATCCCGTTTCTACATAACGGGTCGGATCAGGGAAACGGGTATACGAGCAGACCGATCAGAGAAGTTAA
>JANIIA010000010.1:19807651-19820320 GCA_027478495.1 Erythroxylum alaternifolium | reverse complement strand
TGAATTAACTTTTAATTCAATCAAATCATGAAGGGTTTCATGATGCTAATTTGTCAGAATATAAGTGGATTAACACATGAACTCTTCGATAGTTAATTATCCAACTTATGAAACTTTCCATAGACAATTACCGTGCAATTCATCCTTTCACCATAATATACTCCACTTGGTTCAGAGTGTGGACTATTTGTCAACTCTCACTAGACTAACTACGTCACATCTAGTCCAAGTGGTGTTAGTTTTTGCCTTGGGATCTCATTACTCTATGTGTCATTGAAGAATCTCTTCATGACGCATAATTGCTTTAGCTAGAAACTCCTGAGTAATGACCCCGACAAAAGGTTGCGGGTATTATCTCCTTCTATCAGGAGTAATGAATCTTTTATTGGCTACCCAATTACCTTCGACTACAAATAGTTGTACCTAATCACCACCCTAAGAGCACCCTCGTCTTGAGATAACAAGGAATGATATCAAAGCACATGATTTGTATCCAAGATATCATTGAGTACCTCAAGTCTAAGGATTTTTACACCATTGCCATGATGAGATTAATCATTTCCATTTGATACATCATCTATATGATAATCTCATAGCAAGTCATCCGATGTACTTACTACTCTTAGTAAGCATCCATATGTCAACTCTAAACAACATGCTTACAGTTTGTGAGATTCACTGCTTCATCAAATCAAGGAGTATAACATGTGCTAGTTTGTCTGGATTAATAATGTCCTATCTTATTAATCTTATGACTAGTTATTATTTAGATACTAATATAATTGTACATGATAGGAATCTCATTATCATGATCTCATCATGACTTCCTTCATGTTATATTTTGTACCATAGATTTCATTAATTCGATTTAAGATCAATATCAATTTATATATAAATGAATATCAAATCAATGAAAAATGTCTTTCACTTTATTAATCAAAATAAAGTTTGTACAAAAGTGCCAAAGATGATTTCCTTTAGAGCACTACTCTAACATATTGGGGAACAGGGGTTTAGTAGGAAACAAAATAAGATAAGGAATCTCACTATAAAGGACAGATTATGGCATATGATTAATCCAAAAATAGGTTGTAGAGACCGCAATGGCCCAAAAAATTTGGGTTCATGATTATGTAATATAAGTGCTCTAGTTGTTTCAAGGAGATGTTTGTTTTTTCTTTCAACAAAACTGTTTTGAGATGGTGAATATACACTGGAAGTTTGGTGAATGATGTCTTTTTTAAGCATGTAATTCTGAAAGCGATTAGTAAGATAGTCTTTGGCATTATCACTTTGCAACGTACATAGAGAAACATTAAATTGTGCTTTGATTTCAACATAAAAAGTGGTAAAATGGGAAAAATAGCTCAGAACAAATTTTCGTTAAATAAAGCCAAGTTATCTTATGAAAATCATCAATAAAGGTAATAAAATACTGAAACCTAGTTTTAGATACAATGGGATATAGACCTTAAACATCTAAATAAACTATCTCGAGAAAAGAAACTAGTTCTTTAACTAACTTAAGAAATAGTACGCAAAAGATGATATTTGGCAAATTAATATGACCTACAATCTAAAGACAACACATTTTTAAATTTTGGATATAATTTCTTTAACAAAAATAGGGATGAATGACCTAACCAACAATGTGCTTCAAAAAGGAGTTAAGATCATAGAGCGAGCAATGGGCATGAGCACCAGTTTATGGATATCTAGAACATAGAGACCTTCTAATACATACCCACTACCAATAATCTTCTTCGTTATAACATCCTATAAAAGACAATAATATGGAAAAATGAGACGTATAATTTAGAGCTCGAGTAATATTGCTAACAAATATTAAGTTGAAAGAAAATCCTAGTAGGCCTAACACATATGATAGGGAAAGTCAAAAATAAGGTAAGCAGAAGTAAGAGCAGATGAGGTAGAACCATCTCGTAAATTGAAATTGGAAGGAGAGTTCTAGGTTGTAAAAGTAGTAAGAAGATTAGGAGTACTTGTCATATGATTATTAGCATTAGAATTAATAACCCACTAGGTGTTGGATGAAGAAAGCAAACACTTATTAGGATTACCTGTTTCAACAATGGCAAGGATAGAGTTAGATGAGATCTACGTGGCTTCTTGATATTGACAAAATGAGCAAATTTGTTCATAGAGACAAAGACTATTTGCTTTAAAGATGTGCTAAACATGTTAGAAATAATTGCAACACGAGCTGAGTGAGATTTTTTTAAATTTATTTTGCAGTTCTGGACATATGCGTTTGATATGACCTGACTCATGATAGTAGTTACATTTAACCCCTCTTATATCATAAGTCCTCTTTTCCCAGCCCCCTGTATTGTTTTCTTTATTCTTACTTCAAATAAAGGAACATTCATTATTTTGACTGATAAGAACACTTAAAGCCTAAATAAGCAGAGCAATAACGGTAGTATTGTCACAAAACTCTAGAGAATACCTCATATAAGGAGGAAATTTCTACACTAGAGCAGATCTGTGACTTTACTTTATCAAATTGAGAATTAAGATTTACCAGAAAACTCATAATTGTCATTTTTTCTCCTGTTGAGTTTGTTGTACCTTAATATTAAAACTAAAAGGCATCAAATCATTGATTTCTTCATAAACCTTTTTGAAATTCATAAAATAGAATTAGAGAGACTAATCACTTTGTTTAGCCTTGCAAAATTTCTTACATACATTATAGATATGAAAAATAATCTCATTTCCCAAATACAAAAATTATAGTGACTCCATTAATTCCTTAATATACTCTCAATGATTAAGCGTACAAACCACTTCAGTATATATTGAATTCCAAATTTGCAAGAATAATTTAACGTCATCTTTTAGCCATTCTCTTCTTGTATTATCAAAAGGCGGATCATCTGTAAGATATTCATCTTTGGAAATACTGCAAAAATAAATCCTAATTATTTTGCTCCAATCTGGATAATTATGAACTATTAACTTATGCTTAGTGATTTTAGACATCACTAGAATACATTCGTAATCATAACTGATTTGTGTTCATGAGCCACTGAAAATAAAGTAAATATACCCATACAACTATGTTAAAACCATTTGGCAGGTCAATTTGAAGAGTTTAGTATACCACACTAAACAAGACCATATGTTGAGCTCACATACAGCAAGGATCTAGCAGTTTTTAATAATAGAAAATAAGTTACCTACGATGACAATATTAGTACAACTTTTGAAAACACAGAGGAACAGTATATGTTATCGAGCTACAATAGCAGTGGCGAAGTAGTGCACAAACCCCTCAGGTAGTCGATGGTGGTGGTGAGTGAAATGCCTAGGCAAGTCGGAAAGGAGAGGTGACAGGTGGTAAGTGCCGGCCCTGGGCAGGGGCACCTGCCGAGGGCCCACCTTTATTAGCGGCCTCCTTCAATACATTTGAGCACCTTTTTTTTAGCATTAGAGCAGTATTTTTTTATTTTAAAGGGTAGTAAATTCATTGTTAGTAAATTCTTTGTTGTCAAAAAAGAAAATGTTAATGTTAACTAATAAATAACTTCCTTTATTAGCTATATTATCAAAAAAATTAGCGTTAAATATTAATCTTGGAAGTTAAATAGCTTTCTTTATTAACTATACAACTTTAAGTGTATTTCTTATACTCTAATTTATTTATTTTCACTAACATATGAATTTAAGATATTTCAACTAAAAAGTTGGTGGTTAAAAATTTTCATGGTTATGTCTTCTGAGTTCTTAGTGATAATTTAAAGGTAAAGCTTCTGATTTTTTATTTATTTTTAACTTATTAAATATTTGAACATATTATAATTAATTTGTAACTTGTCATTAACGTGGACATTATATTAGCATTTTAAATCAAAACATAGTATTAAATGATATTGTGTTTATTTGTGTTTCTTCTTTTTAATTTTTAAATTACTTATTATTTATCAAAATATATTAAAATTAAATAGTAATAAAATTTATTTAATAATTAAATATGACCGTAAATAGTTGATTTTGTTTGATTGGTTTTTTATAAGTAAGTTGGTAGCATTAGATTACTACATTTACCATTATGTTAATTCCTATAAAAAACTTTTATTAAAAATCACTAATGTTAAGTAAATTCAAAAGTTAATAAAAATATTTGATTTAATAATTTAGACCTTTATCATAATATTTGTAAAATATTATTAACTGATGTTATGATCATTTAATATTGTGTTGAATATGTAGACTTACAAATTGGGTCACTTATGTATGAAATTAAATTTTAATAATAAAAATATCCTTTTAAAGTTGACATGTTTGCATATTAATAATTTATTGGGGCCTTTTTTTTACTTCGACCATGGCCTATAAAACATTAGGAACGGCCCTGCGGGTGGTATAGCTCTGTCACACGTGCTTTCACTCACCAACGTGTGGGACAAACGATTGACCTTCTGATGGCACATATGGCTCACTCGCAAGACCTCCAATGACCAACTTTCATTTAAAGGCCAATCGGTGGCTGGAAAATCCAATGGCGCTGACAGTGAGACTCAAACATCATCTTAAACGGGTGGCCCAAACACTTACAGCTACAGCAAGTAGAAGAACACTTAAATAATACTGAAATTCTACGCTTAGATAAAAACGTAAATTTTCAAATATCCAAGTACGGCTATGGTACTAAGTCACGAATACTTTAAGGGGATGCTTGGTTAAGGGGTATGAGAATAAATCAACGGGAATGGAATGAATGATAAAGGTTAGTTAGTTATTATGATTGATTGAATAGTTTTTTCATACCCAAGTTTTGGGTAATGATCCATACCCTCCATATATGAGAGGAATGGGTTTGATTCCTACCAACACTAATATTTTTTAATTTTTTAATTAAATATAATTAAAATATAATTTATTAAAATATAAAATATAAATAATTAAATTAATTAAGATAAAAATTAATTAATTAATTAATTAAAATAATTAATCAAGATAAAATCTAATTAATTAGAATATAATTATTAATTAATTAAAATATTGTAATTAATTAATTAATTACAATATAATTAATTAAAATATTATTATTATTTAATTACATTACATAAGGCATATGAGAAAGGATATTCTTGGTAGAGCTTTTTTCCTTCTAAATAAGGCACATGAGAAAGGATATTCTTGGTAGAGCTTTTTGGCACCATATGATATTGTACCAAGGCATTATGGTAAGTTATGGTTGGAGAGTTGTTTTGGAAGAATCATTAATAATCAACCCTGAGGGATGCCTAATCCAAATATAAGAATCTTTCTTATTTGATTGTGACTTATAGTCAAGTATGTAGTCTGCTGAGAGCAATTCACTATCTAGTTATTATCACCAACTATAGAGCTTGCTTTTGCATTTTAAGGGGAAGTATGGCTTAAAAATAAAATTTTACAATTTTCTAATCGAATCTCTTTGATTGAATAACTTAAAAATATGAATCATAAATTAAAAGGTTGAAACATACCTAATTCAAATTATTGCATAAATTTTTCTTCTTGAATTATCTACCACAAGTTTTTTATGTGTCCAGCCTCTAAAGGTATCTATAAAGCATATAAAAAGAACTCAACACTTAAGACGAAAAAGGCCCTTTTTACCTTTTTCCTATTTATAAAAAAAAAAGACACTAGGGTTTTCTTCTTATTAAAATTAAATCCAAACCCACAATTAAGTCTAAATTAATTCAAATTGATTTTTCTCTTTTTAACTGTTATTTTATGTGCGACTCATTAGATTTCTAATATTGATTTTTATTTTTAAAAACTTTTCAAATCTCAATGCACTCTAACCAGAGAATTTCTTAAATTACTACTAGTAAAGAACCAGGGAACATTCTTTCTAATTACTTTAGAGTAACGAATCCTTTATTAGCTTACTCAGCTATTTCCATTTGATTCATACTATATATAAGTATTACTGACTAAGTTATCCTAAGTATAATTTATAAGTAGCATCAAAGTATAGTAATTCTCCCACTAGATATTTTAGTAATCTCAAATTTAAGGTTCAATTATATAATCATTATAATGAGGAAATCCGCAGACACATAAGTAATATTTCATTTGGGATCCTTATAATTTGGTTAGTTTAGTTAACTTATTCGTTAATAAATACCCACACATTTGTTTAAGTACCTATATACTTTGATTTATGAGATCAATTACTTTCTTTTTGAAAAAGAAACAAAACATGTGATAGTTTTACTATTTCATGAATATCTCATCTTGATAAAACTATAAATAAGAACAATTTAGGAATAATAAATAAATAAATAATGAATCTTGTGGTTATAATCTTATCATAATTTCAATTACACTGTATTATTTCAAGGGTTTCATCTTTATTATTACAACATCAACTGCAATTAATAAAATATATAAAGATGAGGAATGTCTTTATTAATTATGTCACAAAATCTACAACTAATCAATTGAATGTACGACATATACCAACAATTAGTCCTACAAAGAAGTACAAATTTACTCCAATTGCCAAGCCAAGTAGATGCCTTTTGCACATGCCCTATTCTATATACTATGAACTAAAAGTGGAGCTCTCTCAATTTCAGTACTTGCGTCATAAATCAGGAGGTAAGAGTTTTGATTCTCAACTCCCATAAACTTCTGCTTTTGAGGTGGTAATAATGGATCCAATTTACCCATAATGCCTCTTTATTAACTAAGATTCTCCATAATTTATTGCAATTAGCACCTTATTGGTAGGAGATACGACTTGGGCTTAAGACCACCTCCTTTTGTTTGGCATACCTCCATCCATTTTACATTGCAAAAGGTCTTCTTGGAGAGCTTGCCTGACCATAGAAATTTTCTTAGTATCCTTTTTTATATCCTTTGTAAGTCTTTTGGAGAGGAAAATGTGATATGCCCAATATATTAAGAATATAGTTTATATAACATATGAGAGTACCTTAAGTGATTTATCCTTTTTTTGAATTTTCTCCATTAATAATAAACAATATCCATATCTAAGTCTTCTTTCGATGATTGGTAAACCAAAGCAAGTGAATGAAAGTTCCTTTAAAGATAGACCCTTGATTGTTACTCCTCTTATTACTAACTATAAATGAAATATTTAAATTATTTCTCAGTTTGAATGACAGCTTCCCAAATATTATAAAAAATGATGCCAACATAACTGGGTATTTTGTTTATAACGATTCCGTTTTGATCAACTAATTATTTCACTAAAGTTTCAAAAAAATACATTTCATTACACAAAGACATATCAGATATTGGCAAATGGTCTTCGACTATTCTTCATTCATGTTGATCTTAAACAGAAAAGGTCACCTCAGAATTTATGCAACTTAGTTTTAATTTCATGTTTCTAACATAACTGAGAACCAGAAAGGCGGCTGAGGTTGAAAGAGCAAACTTATATCCGAGTTATGTTCATGCCCCAATACCTACTCCAATGTTATCATGTCCTTGTGTTGCACAATATACCAAAGAACTAGAAAATAATCATTTATTTCACAGAAAATGACACCATTTCTTATGCATGAAAAATGAAAGCACCCACACTTTAGACCTCAAGTTGTTGGGTTCGGTTTGGTTCAGAATAAGTTGCACAAACTTGGCTTTTATTAATTAAATCCCACCACAAAAGATGCACCTTATCTGTATAGTGATGAGAAACTAGTATATTCGTTTTCTAGTGAGTTAGGACCTTGTAAATTAAATTATATATAACAAGTACAATTGTTTATTGTCATTTCGAAGTGGGTACTGTTTTTATAGTCGATGGCATGCAAAGAAGTATCCGAGATATTTTTCAACTGTATTAATACAGTACACGTCGTTGTGTTATTGTCCTTATGTACAATAAAAAAAGGAAAAATGGCAGCCAAGTCAATTATAAATGTATCATTTTCAAATTACTGTTTCATGGTTATCGCGCCGTCGCGATTAAGAAATGTTTGATGATCTCATTGGACGGTCAGTGGGCTACCACCCGTTTCATTATCATCAACGAAGTCTCGGCTCATTAACTAAACCCTCTTAAAGGCTTTTAGTGCCATTGCCACGAATGCTGGGGAAAGTTCTACGGATCCACGACGTTTTTTCTTTTCGCTTCTTATCGGGTGCGAGTAACCCTTTTTTATGCAAAGTAAATAACTGATGAATTATTTTTTGATAAATTTAAAAGTATTTGATTATTTGACTCAGTTAAATTGATAATAATTATATTTGATAATCAATTAATTGAATTACCAGATTAATACCAATTTGCTATTTTTGAAAACGCTTCTATGAGAGTGCTTTGTTCTAGTGGTTAAGAAATTAAGGAACCAAAAGATAATTGTGTCCAAAAGTTATTACAAATTACTTCATCTCTTATTATTGTTGATACGCTAAGAGAGGAGAGAGAAAAAGATATAGATATAGATAAAGATAGTAATTTTGTCATTTCCTTTCTCCCTTCTCACCCACATACTCAGTTTTTGCCTTTTTTGAATTTTTTTGCTTTGAGCGATAATATTGACTTCTTTTGTTCTATCTAAATTCTTACGAGAATATTTAAAGAAATATTAAGATATAATATTTATGTCCTTATAAATCGTTTTTTCAAATCATGCCTTCATAATTAATTTACATATAAATAGCTCATACTAAATAGTTAATTTTACCATAAAGTTTAAATAAACAGTTGATATTATTCGCTGATCAAATCAGCTATATTAATTTGTCAACTAATTGATTGATAAAATTAGCTAACGACTAATACAATCCGCCTAATTACTAAGCAGGGTTATACAAAATTGTTTTCGTCATATTGAATTATAAAAAATTATAATCATTTCAAATCAATTCTATTTTTAAAATTTTTAAGTTTTCAACTACACAAAGAAAAACCAATTTTCCAAAAGGAAAACATTTATTGTTGTCATTATTAGAGAGTAAAAAAAGTTTTAATAGTGTAATACACGATCAAATAGGATGAAAATTTAAGCCTTTGGTTATTTAAAAAATATTTTAAAATATTTTCTTATCTAAATTTTGAATAAAATCTAAATTATGATTTAATGTTCTTAAAAAATTTTAAATTTATTTTTTATTTATTAACTTGTCAGGAAAGTGTGAAAAGAAAACAATAAATTGGCTTCGTTGTCTTGGATGAATGTTATTGAAAAAATCGAATGCCATAAAACTTTTGATAGCATTTTGGAAGCGATTTAACAAACTGAAGTAACCTTTTTTTATCGTAAAAGCTTTTGTTACTATGCTTTTCATCAGTATCATATTGGGACTGATGTTAGGCGACCAGTAACAGGTAAATTTGATGTTTAAATTTTAAAAAATGTTTCGGTACATCTCTGCAGTCTGATCATACTAGTGGATTGTGATGATGAACCAAAACTCACTTCCCAAATTGCTAAATCCATGAATACATCTGCAGTTAACATAAAACGGAAAAAACATGCTACAAATATAAGATCATAACCTACAACACAAATGTACTTTTGTCCATGTCCATATTCTAAGCAGAAAAATGAAGCTTGTGACGGATGGACAAAATCACGAAACTGTCTCCTTCTTAAGTTGGCTATTCCTGCTACCATAACTATCTTTCCACCACCAAATTAAAAACCGAATCATGACATCTAAAATCATGATTGCAAAAGTACAGAACCTAATGCATATGCATGGATTTCTAACTGCATACAAGGCCTGGAAAAATATGCAACCTTTTTGCAGTAGATGTAAATTAAGGAAGTGTTCCAAGAAATCCAAGTTAGAGAACCTAAAAGAGAAAGGTGGGTTTGGAGCCAAGATTCTGATGAGAAGAACCAACCGAACTCCTTGGGATCACGGGCTGTCTATGAAAAATCCACAACCAGTGATTAGAGAAGGGATGAAGATGACGTGCATAGCAGAGTTAAAAGTTGGTTTCCATTAAAAATCAGGAACCAGTGAAAGAATCTGATTTTGGTGGTCCTAAAACCTCCCAAGAGATCCTAGTAAAGGGAGTGAGAGAGGGAGAGAAAGAAAGAAAGGGACTAAAAGAGATACCATGCCAAGCAGTTGCAGAGATGAGATTATGAACGACCTATCGATCTTGATCCTTCCAAAAGAATGACTTCATAGCATACGATGATGAAGAAGAAGAAGAAGAGGAAGAAATTGAACCTAAATTGTCCAGTTGTCTTTGAAGTTCGGAAGAATCATTGAACTGGTGCTGATCTGGAGTGGCAAATGGAAGACGTGGTTGCATAAATAAATTATTATTAGCATCCAAGTCATCCCAAACAGGGCTTCCTGGACCCCAACCAGTTGCATTGAACCAAGCTTCAGCCATGTCTCCCCACGCCAATTCTTGAGACTCTAAAACGCCTTCACCCTCTGATACAACCTGAAACTCATGGTCTCCTTTGGAACCGCTCGACCCCATTCCCGGAATGCTTTCACCACTGTCTCTCTGTGGCAGTTGTGGTTTTTCCTCCAAACTAAGGTCATTTTGAGCTTGGTTTGTATTGGGATTTGGCAGAGAAGAAATTGTGGGACTTGGGGCTGTAGATTGGGCATTTTCCTTTTTGATGAAGAGTTCAGGGAAATTAAGTTTAGCATTATCTCCTCTTAACTTGAAGGCCTCACGATCATAAGCCAAGGCAGCATCTTCAGCTGTGTCAAATGTGCCTAGCCAAAGGCGAGTCCTGTTTCGAGGAAGACGAATCTCGGCTACCCATTTTCCCCAATGTCTCTGCCTCACTCCCCTATAAAGCTTAGTGGTGTTTAAGGGCTGCAACGGAGGCCGAAACATTGGCCTACCATCCGGTCCCAGCCCGTTCATCATCATCCTCCTTCCTCTTGGGCTTAAGTTCAATGCATCACTCCAATATTGGAACAATTGCTGATGCTGATGCTGTTGCTGTTGCTGGGACAATGCATACTCCCCGCCAAAAAACCGGGGATTTTGTGCAAAAGATATCATCTGCTGTTGATTTTGTGGCAGTTGTGGACTGAAAATAGATAAAGAAGGGTTTGTTATAGCTTGTTTAGGGAATTCAATAGCTTGACCGGACCCTTCAAAAGCAAAAGGGAACATCAAGCGTGGATGGGAGGAGGACAAAGAGGAAGATGTTGGATAAAATGAAAGAGCAGAGGCTGATCTAGGAGAAACAGAGGATTGAACGGGTAAAGAAGAGGACTGCATTACTAAGTCTTGGCGTTCAGGGCTACGAATTTTCTTGAGAGGCCTTTCAGGCATGGAAGCTTCACCAAAAACTTGCCTCCACTGTTGCCTCTCGAAGCTAAGACCAGCTTCTTGTTTGCCCTTGTCAAGCATCTGATCTTGACTCGTAGTCATCTCCGGAGTTTCATCAACAACACCTTTCTTGGATTTTCCGGTGGTATTTCTTGCTGCAGCCATTTGCACAAAAGAAGCTAAACCAGGAGTTGTGTTTGTCTCTTTTTCTCTCTCGAAAGATTCTATTGGTAAAAGGGGGTTGAAGAGAATTTTGAGATGGGTCACAGAAACACAAATGGTGAGAGGAGAATCAAGCGCATCAGAACAATAAAAAAAGAAAGAAAAAAAAAAGGCTAAATCCAAACAGATCAAAATATATTCAGAAAAGAAACCAAATTGGAGAATATGTGGGTAGAAATTTAGTAGATAATCCGATTGATGCAAAAACAGAATCGGATACCACAAGTGTCAAATCTGGAGGAACCCATCCCAAGTCTCTTCAAAATGAATAAAAGATAAGAAAACAAATCAGAGAGAAAAACCTCCACGAGGCGGAACGAAATACAGAGAGAGTGCTGAAGAAGAAGTTGGATTTGTTGGAGTAAGAAAACAGAGGATCAGGGGCGATGGTATTTGTATTTGGCCAGTGCGCGTGTGTGTGCTTTTGGGGTTTAGTGTGAGGGCAGAGGAGAGCAGAGGATGATAGGTTTATAAGAGCTGAGATAAAGATTTGGATGGCAAGTGGAGATTGACTTTTTATTTTGGGTTGAGAAACAGTAGAGAATTTGTTCAAGTCTTGGGGTTGGTTCGTTGCATTGGGTTTGGGACCCACACGGTTTTTCTTTTTCGTTTAGAGTTTGTAACTTCGTAGCTTCCCTTCCACTCCAATTCTCCACAACCATGCCAATTCTCCGTACAATGAAGTTCGCAGAGTGTGCTCTTTGGGCGGTATTTTTACTGCTTTCTTGGTTATTCTTTTTACTTATTTTTTGGAAGGTATCTTTGGTAAAAAATATATATATATATTTTAGGGGCCATTTGGTTTCACTTCTATTTTTTGTTGTTATTTTTTATTTCTGTTTTCTGTTTTTAGTTTCTGTTTTTTTCCTTAAAAAATAAAAACATGTTTGGTTGATATTTGTAATATAAAAATTGAAAAACAAAAACTTGTTTGTCAAGATTTGTAATAAAAAACTAAAAATAAAAACATATTTGGTTTTATCATCCTGTTGCTATTTTTTTTGTAATTACACTCTTACGTGTAATAATTATAATATAATGCAATATATTTTTTAATTAATTAATTATCATTGTAGCTAAAATTAGAATATATGCAAATCAAATATTATTAAAACTTACACATTAATTGTATATAATAAAATTACATAAATTAGAAATTATATTAAGTCATTCTAATCAATAAAATA
>JANIIA010000010.1:19777546-19798869 GCA_027478495.1 Erythroxylum alaternifolium | reverse complement strand
TGCCGATGGCAACACTCCCTCTCTACGCAGAGCAACAGCTCAATGCAGTCCAATTGGTCCAAGAGCTGGGCTTAGGAGTGGAGATTAAAGTTGACTACAGAAGCGACCAGTTTTCAGAGGACATGATCGTGAGCGCCAATGTTATAGAGAGAGGAATAAGGTGTGTGATGGATCATGATGGTGAAGTGAGGAGGAAGGTGAAAGATATAAGTGAAAAGAGCAGGCAAACTTTGATGGAGGGTGGATCTTCTCACCATTCCTTGGGCCGTTTGATTGAAGATGTGATCAATAATATTGGGTGAAGATAAACCCATCTAAGATGTGGGTTTTGACGGACAACAAAAATCATATCTGCATATACTCGATTAATTAGTAATACAAAATGTTCTAAAATATTAAGAAAATAGTTAATTCATTAGTCTTAAGATTTGAAATGAACCGTTATGTTAGTAAAGAAGTTATGAAAGATTGTTATTTTTCATTGCAGTTGTGAAAAGCTCGTAAGCCTTAATCCTTAATCAGTAGTGGACCACTAGTTAACGCACTGCTAAAGCAGTGTAGCCAGTATGTGCACCTCATGATTTGCTAGAGGAGCTCAGAGCTCAGCGAATGGAAAAAGCAGGCAGAGATAGATTCAACTTGGTAGTATACAAGTGAACACAATCCAAAGAAGATTACAGAGATTACAATACAGCTAATAAGCTTACTTGCCGGCAAAGATAAAATTTTTTGAGACACATATAATAAATGCTTTCAAATTGTTGAGATACATATAACTAATTCTATTAGCTCCCCCCAAGCTTATGACAGTATGCAATTGTGAGATTGTGACAAAGAAGTTGGAATGTTGAAGAATATAAAGGGTTGGTCATAATATCAGTTAGTTGAAGAGTAGATGAAACGTGTACGACGAAAAGTGTTTTTTTAGCCACCAAGTCATGAACAAAATATATATCAGTTTTAATGTGCTTAGTACGAGCACAAGTGATTTGATTAGAAGCAATAAATGTAGCATCAAAATTATCACACTAGAGGTTGGGTGTAATACGAGATAAAAAAATTTATCCTAAAAGACAGGTGATCCAATAGAGTTCTACTGTAGTGAAAACAATGTTTCGATATTTAGTTTCAATACTAGATTTGATAACAGTAGATTGTTTTTTTGGCACTTCAAGATATCAAATTGAGCCTAAGATAGATGCAATATCCAAATGTAGAACGACGATCGTATGAGCAACCGGCCTAATTAGCATCGCAATAGGCATGCAATGTAAGTGAGGATGATTTGATAAAATGAATGTCGTGAGATGATGTGGAACGAAGATAATGGAGAATCCATTTAACTGCAGTCCAACGCACATCAGTAGGGTAATGTAAAAATTAGAAGACTTTATTCACAACAAATTGAATGTTAAGACAAGGCAAAGATACTGAAGAACACCTGTAATAGTCGGTTTTCAAAACATACTAAGAGTTAGAACCCTAGATCATTGCACATGAGTAATAGCATTGAGAATTTATAAAATGCATTTCATTCACATGCATATCATTAGCTTACACACATGAATTATGATTTTGTACACAATGCAAAGATAATAAATGCATTTAATTGACATATTCTGAGGTATGAAAGATTTAAAATGATTATTGTGTATTGTTTATGTCTTGAATTTTGGTTTGATGGATTACAATTAGTAATTTGGAATTAATTATTAAAATTGAGAGATTGATGAATTAATATGTACATTTTGGACTAGAAAAATATCAAGTAGCAAGACAAGTTAACACATGGCAGTAGAAATAAATGACACGTGGCATTAGGATTTAGTGACAAATGACTTGGAGATTTAATAACAAATGGCTCACAGATTGGTGACAAATAGACTAAGTATTTAAGTGACATTTGGTAGCTTAAGTAGAAGACATGTAGCTTGGTTCTTTACATGACAAGTGTTATGACAAGTGTCATAACACTTACCACACACCTACCCATCACGATAGACACACAAACGACATAACCATTTTCTCTTTCATTTTTGCTACATGTTATCTTCTTCCTTCTTTCATTTTCGACACTCACACCCAACCCTTACAACTTTGAGTCTTGCCAAAATTTTGCACTAGCCACTTCTATTGTTGTTGAAACTTATTTATATTCCCATCTTGTTCTTGAATTTGTGATGATCTTGCAAGCTTAGAGAGTAAGGTTAACTTGATAAATCGAGTAGGCTTTTAAGCTGAATAAGTAAGTAAAGTGTTGTTCTTTATGGCGTGCTTTAGTAGAAAGATTATGATGATGGATTGTATATGATGTTGATGATGAAGTGTGCTAAATTTTGATGAATAAATGGATATAATCATGTTCTGTTTTTGAGTGTATGATAAATAATAGTTTATGAGTTCTTGTATGGATTATTTTAAGCTGGGATTGAGGTGAAATTGATGAGAAATTGAAGTATAATTAATGAACTATTAAGATGTTTAGAATTTGGTATGAATGTGTTAAAAATCTAGAGAATTGAAGGAGAATGGAGAGTGAACACTTGGTTCACTCATCCCACGATTATGGGAAGGTCCTCTACGGTCGTGGGCAATGCATTGGAAATAAAATTTTATGTTTTGTGTGATTGTTGAACCAACTAAGGATAAGTTACTTTACTTTAGTGCATTTAGACTTGATTAAGGCTTGAAATGAACCTAGTTTGATGCTTGATTAGTTAGTTAAGTGTTTGATAAGTTTAGGTTGTTAATTGATGTTATAACTTAAGGAAAGGATTGTTTGATATTAGTGTACCTAAATCTAAAAATTTTGAGTTATTAAAGGAATAAAGGTATTCTTATGAATACAATTGTGATCTAGAGGATATAAGTAATGTATTAGGTATGAATGAATGAGAATTGGGATATTGCGTGATTTTATAATACTAGAAAAGGATTGGTGAATATATGATTGACGAATTTAGAATAATCAAGTTTACTTGAGGTATCAACCTAATTACAAACTAATTATATACAAGCTATAATATTTAAATGATCAAGACTTGTGATTTAAGGATACATACCTGGGAAAGTCAACTAAGCATGCAATGAACGTGACACATATACATGTGCATGATGAATATTTATATGATCGATCAACTTAGTAATGTATAAAATATGTGTGTATTGCATGAATAAAGAAGCACAAATTGAACATCAGCTTCTAGATACTGTCAGTTCATCAAAGCAATAGCTTATCTGGAGCATACTATGAGTTAATTGAGATGTTTTCTCACAGTAATTAATTTGTTTCTGTTTACATTTCAGTTATTGAACTGTTATTGATATGATTGTAAAAATTTCGAACATTGACAGTCTGAGGAGTTTAATATCTGGGATTGTATTATGAGTGCTTCCTAATTGTATATGAATCCGAAAAAATATATGTACTCAACTAAATTTTGAATGCCGGACTTAGATCTGATAAATATGATAAATGATTGTGCATATAGAATGAAAGTTATTAATAGCATATTTTATGAATTGATGTGTTCCATCACATTGTTATGCATGATTAGATAAAAGAGTTATGACCGGAGTGACCAGTGTGAAAAGAACTTAAAGCTCATAAATGTGCACAAAGAGCCACAGACTCAGTTATTAATGACCATGGTATCCACAATGAGAACGAGACAGTAAATGAAATGAGCCTGACATCCACAACGGATACGAGATAAACGCTTGATCACAACAAAGTAAAAGTGAATGGGGTCACATATGCATTTTTATTTATAACTTGATATGTATCATATGAATTATTGAATTGTTATGGAACAGTGATGTGAAATATTGTATACAAGTTGTACTTGTTGAAGCATGATTAAATGTGACAAATTATTCAAAACTGGATGATATGATTTGCTTGTAAATTGGATTGTGAATTGTCCTTGTGTGTTGATACAAGTGAGCACATCGATGATGGTTCACTCACTGAGTTCGCAAATTCATCAAAATTGCAACATTATTTTTTAAGTGCAAAGAAGATCTAACTTTTAAGGTAATAGAGTAGAAGTATAATACTAGCGTTTTTGGAAACAAGAATGGCTCAAAGGTCTGGTTAACTGATACTGAGAAGTTTAGATAGAATACTTTTATTTAGTTTCTTATTTCATGTAGAACATTTTGTAAAAGAGAAGGAAACTCTTAGATGTTTTGGTAATGTAAATATATGTATTATAAAGTGTAATGCTACAATGTAAGTTATGTTTATGAATGAAATGGAACAAGTTGATCTTTTAAATACTTATGTTCTTTATGATGACCTAATAAGTTGATGTGATTGCTCTAATAAGCTATTTTCATAGGGTATGTTCTTGAATGTCCTTTGAATGCTCAGGAATATGCTCTACGGTAGTAGTGTGTTACAATTTTTGGTATCAAAGTACGGTTTGACATCTTCAGGGACTTATAAGAACATATAGACATGATATATATTGGGACTTGTATAGTGATTTCGGTTGTTGTTTATTATAGGTCATCCGTTATTGGAGATCAAATTATAGAGTCAGCTGACCTTAAGTCTGTAAGAGCCAATAGAGAGTCCCCAATACTCCAATCTAATCAAATGCCTCAAAGGGGTTCTAAGAGGAAATAAAGTAGGTATGATAAACTTAGGAATAAGGGGGTTGTAGACTTCTATAGAAGTACTGACCCTATTGAGGCAGAAGGATAGTTAGAGAGAATAGAAAGGGTATTTGATCAGATAGACTGCTCGTTACTGCAAGATCTGGCTTATCAGTGGTAGAAGACTGTTCTTGGCAGTTCCGCCCGACCTTGTAGATTGACGTTGGAAGATTTTCTGAAGGTCTTCAAGGAGAACTATATGCCAAAGATCTATTTAGATAGGAAGATGAAGGAATTCCTATATCTAAAACAGGGAAGTCTTAATGTAGTTGAGTATGACGTGCGATTTAATGAATTAATGAGGTATGCTACTGCTTTGATTCCAACTAAGGAAGATAAGTTTAGTTAGTTTGAGAATGGACTGAATATGAAGATCAAGACGAAGTTTGCTTTTACTAATTTAAGTAGTTTTACTGAGCTACGAGTCGCTTCAATCCGAATTGAACAGGTATTGAAAGATGAACAAGGAGAGTATAGGCAGGAGTTCAAATTGAAGAGACATGGTGAGTCTCAACTTAATTCTAGTATAAGATTCAGTAAATGCTAGAATAGATCATTCCAGTCACAGACTATATTGAGACAGTCGAGGTTTAGACCGAAAAGCAATTTTGGTATAGACTAGTATTGGTAGAGGTCAAGTATCAGGAGGAAAGACACAACAGATGCCTAGTTGTGAGCACTGTGAAAAGAAACATGGTGCGGAGTGTTGGAAAATAAAGGGAGCTTGCTTTCGTTGTGGCTCTTTCAAGCGATTAGAGACTGTCCTATAACCTTCAAAACACAATATCAAATGAGAAGAGGATCAGTAACTGAGATGACTGCCCAGCAAAGTAGAGCTAGTGGAGCAGGACAGAGAGGCAGAGGTAGAGGTAGAACAAGTTTAGCAGGTCCTAGTGTCAAGACAAAGGTGCGAAGTAATAAGCCGCTGAGTCAGGTCAAAATCTATATCATTACGAGACAGGAGGCTCAGAAATCCCCAGATGTTATTGCAGGTGTGTTACATGTGTTTTAATTTAAAGCATTTGCATTGTTAGATCCAGGATCTACACATTCATTTATCACACCATATCTGACATCTAAACTGCATTATGAGAGAGAGATATTAAAATGTGACTTAGAAGTGAGTACATCGATAGATAGTATTACAATGATTAGAGAAGTGTGTAAATAGTGTATTATTTAGGTCGATCAGGTAGAGTTGAAAGCCGATTTGATAAGATTGCAATTGAAAGAGATAGATCTTATCTTAAGTATGGATTAGCTTAGGGGTTGTGATGAACTGTTACATAAAGGAGGTGATTATTGAATCTCCCACTCAGTTGAGGGTAATATTTCGAGGTATTAGTCAAGCAATGCCAACTAGGTTGATTTCTTCAATGAGTGCTTTAAGACTGATTCGAGGTTGATGTGAGGCTTATCTAGTCTATGTTACTGATACCCGGACTGAGCAGAAGGTACAAGATATTCCTGTTGTTAGGGATTTCCTAGATGTGTTCCCTACTGAATTACCAAGTTTACCCCCAAATAGGAAAACAAAGTTCACTATTGATTTAGTTCCAAGTACTACTCCTATATCTGTTTCTCCGTATAGGATGACACCTGTGAAACTTAAGGAACGTAAAACCTAGTTGCAGGAGTTGTTGCATAAGGGTTTTATCAAACCCAGTGTGTCACTTTGGAGAGCTCCGATTTTGTTTGTGAAGAAGAAGGATGGGACTTTGAGATTGTGTATTGATTATAGGCAGTTGAATCGGGTGATAGTGAAGAACAAGTATCCTTTATCGAGGATAGATGATTTACTTGATCAATTACAGGGAGCTCAGTTGTTTACTAAATTGGATTTGAGATCAGGATACTATCAGTTGAAAATAGCAGAAGCTGATGTACTAAAGAGTGCATTCAAAACTAGATATGGATACTTGAGTTTTTGATGATGCCTTTTGGGTTGACAAATGTTCCAGCAGCTTTTATAGCATTGATGAATAAAGTGTTCCAATCTTACTTAGATTAGTTTGTGATTGTTTTTATAGATGATATTTTGGTGTATTCAAAGAGTAGAGAGGAACATTCTGAGCATTTGAGATTAGTCTTACAGATAATGAGAGAGAAACGATTGTATGTCAAGTTCAGTAAGTGTAAATTTTGGCTTGATCAAGTAGTATTCTTGAGCCATATAGTATCTAGACAAGGCATACAGATAGACTCAAAGAAGGTTGAGACAGTAATGAAGTGGGAGGCACCGAGAAATGTATCTAAGATATAGACTTTTCTTGGATTAGTATGTTATTACAGAAGGTTTGTTGAGGGATTTCTTTTGATCTCAGCCCCTTTAATAAAGCTTCTGAGGAAGAGTATATCTTTCAGATGGAGTGATGAATGCCAAAATAGTTTTGAGGAACTAAACCATCGATTAACTACAGCACCGGTGTTAGCTATTCCATTTAGATCTGGAGGCTATGTAGTATATAGTGATGCTTTACACTAGGGGTTAGGATGTGTTTTGATACAATATAATAGAGTGATTGCATATACATCGAGACAATTAAGATTTTATGAGTTTAACTATCCGGTTTATGATTTAGAACTTGCTGCAGTGTTGTTTGCTTTGAAGATTTGGAGACATTATATGTATAGTGAAACATTTCAGATATTTACAAATAATAGAAGTTTGAAATATTTATTGAGTCAGAAAGAACTGAATATGAGACAAAGGTGATGGATTGAATTGCTTAAGGATTATGATTGTGCGATTGAATATCACCTAAGTAAAGTTAATGTTGTGGTTGATGCATTAAGCAAGAAATTTAGTAGCAGTGTGTCACAAATTCAAACATCGAGGTTATCGAACCTTGTAAAACTGAGAGCATTAAATGTTGAACTAAAATTGGGACAAAATGAAGTATTGTTGGCTATATTGAGACTTAGACCGGTATTGCATGAAAGGATCAGAAAAGCTCAAAGCAAGGATCCAGAAATAGTGAAGCTTATTGAGAAGTTGAAACAAAACTCGAATTCTGAGTTTGAGTTAAGGGACAATGCATTATGGTTGAAGCAGAGATTATGTGTACCTGATGCAGAAAAGCTGAGAAAAGAAATTTTGAAGCACACATAAGAGTTTATGTTATGCATCCTGGTACTACCAAGATGTACAATACACTAAAACAACATTTCTGGTGGCCAAGGATGAAAAAACAAGTTGCGAGGTATGTTACTAAATGTTTAACTTGTCAACATATTAAGGGAGAACATCAAGCTCTAGTTGGGAAGTTACAGTCATCGCCTATTCCGGAATAGAAATGGGAGAGGATCATTATGAATTTCATTATGGGTTTGCCGAGGACTTTGAGGCAACATGATGCAATATAAGTCATTGTTGATAGAATGACAAAATCGACCCATTTCTTACCTGTGAGAGAGAATAATATACTAGATCAATTAGCTCGGAGGTATGTTAATGAGATAGTAAGTTCACATAAACTTCTAATATCTATTGTATCGGACCGGGTTTCCAGATTTACTTTGAGATTTTGGGGTAGTTTACAAACAACTTTAAGTACAAGGTTAAACTTTAGTACAACATTTCATCCTTAGACAAACGGACAGAGTGAAAGAACTATTAAGACTATTGAGGATATGCTTAGAGCTTGCGTTTTGGAGTTTCAAGAAGCATGGGATTAATATGTAGCTCTTATTGAATTTGCATACAACAATTATTATCATAGTAGTATTGGTATGGCTCCATGTGAGGCATTATATGGCAGAGTGTCGGTTACCTTTGTATTGGGATGAAGAGAGTCTAAGGATTATTAAAGGCCCAGAGTTGATTCAAGACAATGTTGATAAGGTTAAACTGATCCGTGATAGAATTAAAGCGGCTCAAGATAGACAGAAAAATTATGCAGATCAGCATCGGAGAGATATGGAATACCAATTGGGAGATAAAGTGTTCTTGAGAGTATCACTTTGGCGAGGAGTGCTAAGGTTTGGTAAAAAAGGTAAGTTAAGCCCGAGATACATTTGTCCATATGAGATTATTGAGAGAGTTGAACCATTGGCTTACAGGGTAGCATTACTAGCAGAGATGACTCAGATCCATAATGTGTTTCATGTTAGTATGCTTAGAAGATATCAGTCAGATCCAACACATGTGTTAATGACTCAGGAGGTTGAAATTGCAACTAACTTAAGTTATATTGAGGAATCAGTTAAGATAGTTGGTTATTAGACTAAGCAACTGAGAAAACGAGTGATCCTATTGGTTAAAATCCTTTGGAGCAATCATTCGAAAGAAGAAGTCACATAGGAAACTCAGGAGAATATGAGGAAATAATACCCCTATCTGTTTGATCAATCAGGTACGAATGTCGATGACAAAATTTCTTAAGGAAAAAAATTGTAATAGTTAGTTTCCAAAACATACTAAGGGTTAGAACACTAGACTATTGCACATGAGTAATAGCATTGAGAATTTATGAAATACATTTCATTCACATGCATATCATTAGCATACACACATGAATTATGATTTTGTACACAATGCAAAGATAATATATGCACTCAATTGACATATTCCGGGGTATGAAAGATTTAAAATGATTATTGTGTATTGTTTATATCTTGAATTTTGATTTGATGGATTACAATTAATAATTTGGAATTAATTATTACAATTGAGAGATTGATGAATTAATATGTACATTTGTACTAGAAAAAAATATCAAGTGGCAAGACAAGTGAACACATGGCAGTAGAAATAAGTGAAACATGGCATTAGGATTGAGTGACAAATGGCTCAAACATTGAGTGACAAATGGACTAAGTATTTAAATGACATTTGGTAGCTTAAGTAGAAGACGTGTAGCTTGGTTCTTTGCATGACAAGTGTTATGACAAATGTTATAACACTTACCACACACCTACCCAACAGGATACACACACACCTTCTTCCTTCTTTCATTTTCAACACTCACACCCAACCCTCATAACTTTGAGTTTTGCCAAAATTTTGCACTACCCACTCCAATATTCTGTTATCTTTTTCTTGTTACTGAAACCCATTTCTATTTCCCATCTTGTTCTTGAGTTTGTGATGATCTTGTAAGCTTGGAGGGCAAGGTTAACTTGATAAATTGAGAAGGCTTTTAAGCTGAACAAGCAAGTTTGTTCTTTATGGCGTGCTTTAGTAGAAAGATTATGATGATGGATTGTATATGATGTTGATAATGAAGTGTGCTGAAATTTGATGAATAAATGGATATAATCATGTTCTGTTTTTGAGTGTATGATAAATAATAGTTTATGAGTTCTTGTATGGATTATTTTAAGCTGGGATTGAGGTGAAATTGATGAGAAATTGAAGTATAATTAATGAACTATTAAGATGTTTAGAATTTGGTATGAATGTGTTAAAAATCTAGAGAATTGAAGGAGAATGGAGAGTGAACACTTGGTTCACTCATCCCACGATTATGGGAAGGTCCTCTACGGTCGTGGGCAATGCATTGGAAATAAAATTTTATGTTTTGTGTGATTGTTGAACCAACTAAGGATAAGTTACTTTACTTTAGTGCATTTAGACTTGATTAAGGCTTGAAATGAACCTAGTTTGATGCTTGATTAGTTAGTTAAGTGTTTGATAAGTTTAGGTTGTTAATTGATGTTATAACTTAAGGAAAGGATTGTTTGATATTAGTGTACCTAAATCTAAAAATTTTGAGTTATTAAAGGAATAAAGGTATTCTTATGAATACAATTGTGATCTAGAGGATATAAGTAATGTATTAGGTATGAATGAATGAGAATTGGGATATTGCGTGATTTTATAATACTAGATAAGGATTGGTGAATATATGATTGACGAATTTAGAATAATCAAGTTTACTTGAGGTATCAACCTAATTATAAACTAATTATATACAAGCTATAATATTTGAATGATCAAACTTGTGATTGAAGGATACATATCTGGGAAAGTCAATTGAGCATGTATTGAACATGACACATATACATGTGCATGATTGAATATTTATATGATTAATCAACATAGTAATGTGTAAAATATGTGTGTATTGCATAAATAAAGAAGCACAAATTGAACGTCAGCATTCAGACATCGTCGGTTCATCAAGGCAATAGCTTATGTAGAGCATATTGTGAGTTAACCTAGATATTTTCTCACCGTGATTGATTTGTTTCTATTTACATTTCAGTTATTGAAATGTTATTGATATGATTGTAATAATTCCAAATATTGACGATCCGATGAGTTTAATATTTGGGATTGTATTGATAGTGCTTCCTAATCGTATGTGAATCTAGAAAAATATGTGTACTCAACTAAATGTTGAATGCCGAACTTAGATTCGATGAATAAAATACATGATTGTGCACATAGAATGAAAGTTATTGATAGCATAATTTGTGAATTGATGCATTCCATCACATTGTCATGCATGATCGGATAAAGGAGTTGTGACCGGAGTGACCAATGTGAAAAGAGCTTAAAGCTGAGAAATGTGCACAAAGAATCAAAGACTCAGTTATTAATGAGCCCAGTATCTACAATAGGTACGGTATAGTAAATGAAATGAGCCCGATATCTACAACAGATAGGGGATAGTAAATAGGCACTCAGGCACAACAAAGTAAAAATGAATGGAGTCACATGTGCATTTGCATTTATAACTTGATATGTATCATATGAATAACTGAATTGCATTATTGGGTTGTTCTGAAATAGTGATGTGAAATATTGTATACAAGTTGTGCTTGTTGAAGCATAATTAAATGTGACGAATTATTCAAAACTGGATGATATGATTTGCTTGTGAATTGGATTGTGAATTGTCCTTGTGTGTTGATATGAGTGAGCACATCGATGATAGTTCACTCACTGAGTTCGCAAACTCGTCAAAATTGTAACGTTGATTTTCATCTATAAGGGAAACTTAATGTTTAAGGTGATAAAGTAGAAGTATTGTACTTGCGTTTTTTGAAACAAGAATGACTCAAAGGTCTGGTCAGTTGATACTAAGAAGTTTAGATATAGTACTTTTGTTTAGTTTCTCATTTCATATAGCACATTTCGTAAGAGAGTAGGAAACTCTTAGACGTTTTGGTAATGTAAATATATGTATTATGAAGTGTAATGCTACAATGTAAGTTATGTTTGTGAATGAAATGGAAAAAGTTGATCTTTTAAATACTTATGTTTTTTATGATGCCTTAATAAGTTGATGTGATTGCTCTAACATACTATTTTCATAGGGTATGTTCTTAAATGTCCTTTGGATGTTCGGGCATAAGCTCTGTGGTAGTGGTGTGTTACAGCACCAATTGTGTTTCAATATCAGAGGGATCAGAAAGTGGTGTGCTATTATTTTGGGGTAGAGGAAGAGATAGAGTAATTAGAGTGTGAAAAAGTTTTAAATTATCAAAACCTATCTGAAGAAAAAAATCTTTGGTGTATTTGGTTTTGGTAGGAAGAAGACCGGTGGATGTTAAAGTGGCTTCAAGCACTACAAGAAAATCATACATTAGCGACGAAAAATTACCGACGAAACTAATTCTGTAGCTAATTACTGACAGAAAATCAATATCTGTTGGTAAAACTGTTGTGAAAATTTTCATTTTGCGACAGACAAAATTGTCATCAGTGAAAGTGGAGGGAAAACATTCACACAAATTTACCGATAGAATATAGTGACGGTAATTCCATAATCGTCGATAAATTAGGCAGGAACGCTTCCCGCAATTAAATAAAGTCAGAATTTATGAACGATTATGTTTTTCGTCGGTGAATTTTACGCAGCATCGATTTTTTACCGACGGTGGTATGTTCCATCAGTGATTTTATGATGTTCTTTACTTTTCTTCAAAATTCAAATTAATCATTTTAAAAAATCGAAAACGACATCCTTTGGTTTAATACCAAACGACGTCATTCTTGTTTGGGTTAAAGGATCCCCGAACATTCCTTCTCCCTTTCTCTTCTCTTTCTTCGTTTTTTCGTCATTGTCGTCCTCTCATTGCCGTGTGTCTCCTCTCGTTGCTGTGCTGTCCTCTCCTTGCCGTCTGCATCTCCTCTCGTGACCATCGTCATCTAGAGCGTCTCCTCTCCATCGACTATGTTGATTTAGGTATGCAATATTTTCATAATAACGATTAAGGTATATATATTGATTGGGTTAGCTGAATTGGATGTGTTAATTAGGGTATGAATGTGCCTAATTTGCGGAATTTGCTAAATTAGGGTATGAATTTGGACTTTAATGTTATATAGTAGATACGAAGGGAAATTAAACACCTCCATGGAAGAGAGCAATATCAAATGTTAAAAGAAGAATAACTTCATACGAAACCTGGAGAATTCTAAAAGAGAAGGGTTATAAGTGCTTTACTCTACCTCCGTAAATTAGTGTCTAGCTAAAAGACTTAAAGACGTTCTTAATAGAAGGATACCTAATCCTTTACTTTTAGTAACTTTATCTTCATTGAATAATAAGGTCCTTCATTATGAGATGTTATTCTTTTAATTTGGCTTTACTTTTTTTTTACTTCATTTCTCTCCACCTTTTGCATACATTAATTCATTTATTTTTTGTGCTATATATACATATATTAAGGATAATGTACAAATTATATGCTAGGGAATGATTACTATGAGACTTAGTTATATATGTGTATTTATTCCAAGTATTTAGCTTGGTAAGTTGAACTTTAGGGAAACTAGGTAAGGTGAATGGGGCGAATGAGTTAATCCATTAAAAGTGATATCATCTTGTGAGTTGATTGCATTAGCTTAATAACATGATAAAATAAGATAAATTTGCTTTATTTTGTTTTCATTATGGATTTTTACGTACTTATTAACCTAGGCTTTAATAGGCTACATCTTATACGTTAATTGGGGTTAAATTAGTTGCAGTTTAGCATCTTTATTGCATGTTACCATAGATCTAAAAGAAGAAGAATTTTGTGGACTATTGTGATAATTAAGTAGCTTAACTATACTTAATAAGTAATTTTGCATAAGAAGGTGGTAATTACCTAGTTTGGGATACTTGTATTCCTTGGTAAAGAATAGATACATTAGGTTAATTGTTATTTTCACCATGATAATGAATCTTACACGATAATTGTAGTTTCACATAAGTGAACCTCGAAGCCTTAAGGTTAGGCTCATACTTTCATTTTACTAGTTTAATTGACTTATTTTTTTCAGTTTAGCAATTTTATTATTTTTCACTATATCTTATTTGGGTTAGTTTTATTATTAGGCTAGGATTAATAATCATAGCAATATTGTCCTTAGGGGGATCGGAATTTTTGAGTACTCATATTTTAATAACTTATAGTAGTCAATTCTATGCATTTGTAGATATATTTAATTAGCTTTTAACACTTCTTTTGTCTACTTTATGTATAAGGTAAATTTGTTTGAATTAAGTTGAATTTGAATTACTGTTTGGTAAGATTGAGATTGCATTATAAGTTTATGTAACTATTTAAAGATCTAAATGATTAATAAATTGGATGATTGAACTAATAATGGTAACATTTGATCAATTTGATTGAACTATTGAAGTTTCATATAATTTACCTAGCTTATATCTTCTGATATTAATTTATTGAAGACAAGAAAAATTTTAAGTGTAGGGATATTTGATAAGCATAATGTATATTTTACTAGGTTTTTTGCTATATTTTCCATATAAATTTCTTTGATTTTTATTGATTTCATTATGTTTTAATTAATTATTTAAGATGTTGCCTCAGGATGAGTTTTCTTCAAGAATTGGAGAATATTACAACTGATAAATATAAAGAAAACACAATTTTTCAGCTTCAAAAAGATTTGTCAGAGAACTTCGACAATGTTTATAAGTTGTTTATAACTCTCTCACTTTATCTCATAATTAAATGATTCAAGACGCTATAGAAGGATAAGAAAGAGGTACTAAACTTCCATGTTTTGAGTTTTGAAATATTAGAATGATATCAAGGTTGAACAAATTCATATGATTGTTTAAAAAGAAGCATAAAGATTCACAACTTTAGGTATGACCATGCCTTAAAGATTGTCTACATCGGTGTCTACTTTTTGTAAAAATTTCCAAAAACCTTATTTTATAAGCAGTTTTAGATTCCTTTCATTTTCTTTCAATCTAAAGTTAGGGTTAATTGCTAAAGGGGATAGTATCAAGCCAGAGGAGCATTAAGCAATTGCTTTCAAGAAAAATAGAAGACTAGAATCATCCCAACAATATATAACCTACTACAAAATATTAAGATCAATTGTAGAACTTTTTCTATTTTTGGTTTGTTTTATTATATTTGTTGGCTTAAACATAACGAATGCTGGTTATCAAATTTATTTAGATAGGTAGGAATCCTAGTCTTTATCTTTATATGTATTTAAACATAACGAATGCTGGATATATTTCTTTATATTACCTTTGATTGATCTTAATGCATAGTTACTTACGTCAGCAAATAAAATTTACCTCTTCAAGCATAAATGCTAAGAAAGAGTTTGTTTATGAATATACCACATTTCACATAGAAGGGGTGGAATGGGGTGCCAAAGATATACCTATATGATCTTTTTAGTGATAGAGAAACTTTTTATAGAATTTCACAAATTTCAAAGTTTTCAAGAGGGTGTTAACTTGGTAGAGATACATGTTAACTAACAAGAGAATAGATAGTTATAACTTAAGACAAAACAATTTTACTTCCAAATTTTGACAGGTTAACTATCCATTCTAGGTTAATTGAATCATGACACCTAAGATACTAGGAAGAGTTCTTATCTAGATGACATTCATTTCTACTTTCTTTACTTAATTTTAAGCTTTATTCTATCTCCAGTAGTTGTATACTTTGCCTAGGTCTAGGTTTAAGTTTAGTGCTTAATTATCAATCACTAAAATCATCCCTTTTATTTTAATAGACTAGGCAATATTAGGAGAATTTAGTGAATTCCTACTACTTCTTTAGTTATAAGAATAAAAAAAATCAAACACATTAAACTAAATACTGTAACTACGCATTACAAATATCATGAAAGTCAAATCATATCTGCAAAAAAATCACACAATATTAGGCTTATCCTAATACTATGAAAAACACGTAAACTAATAATATATGATTAAAACAATTTAAACCCAAGTGTTTACTTGGATGCCATGTTTGATGAGTTAAATAAAAATACAAAATATTAACATATAAATAATATAAAAAGAAGAGGAGGGAAATAACAATATCAACTTACTATGTCTATGAGTTGTTCGGCTGGTCAATTCAAACACCTACTAGTTTACTATCTAAGCATTTAAAAAATAGATTTTTTCTTTTTAGTTTAAAGTTATATTCAACAACTGAAAATGAAACAAAAAGAAAACGACAAAGATATACTCAAATAAATGGAAGAAATTGTTAGGCTTCTTAAATAAGTCTATTATGAAAAATTATTCTTTTACTTATACAATATTTCTTATGAATTTTACATATTAAGATATAACAATAAGATATATTATATTCATTGATAATCACTACTCACTACTTACTGGTTAGGTAATCTATTGTATTTATTGATAATTACTACGCACTAAGATTAGCATTGACATGTCTAATAATCTCTAGAATCATCTACACAGCTATAATTCATTAATAATCACTAGTTTTGATTATAAATCATAAGACTTTCTTCATTTAAACTCAGTATTCATAATCATAATTTTTTAAATACCTACCAAGAACATTAACTACAAAAGCAATGCTAAGTTTATTGCATACCTATGAATATATCAAATTCATAATTGCATTATTGAAAGGAATATAATTCTTTTATGCTTTTTCCGGTTTATTGTTAGGACATTGCTCTTTGCTCAAGTTATCACTTTTGACTATAAAAATATACCAAGCCTGCAATCCTACTTAGGTTGTAGTCCACTTAAGTTGGTGGCTATGTCCTTCATCCTTATAATGTAAATTACAACCTTAGATGCTCTATCATACCTCAGTAAAGTCAACATATGCATAAGTTCACGTATCTCACATTTTTCACATTCAATGAATCGCATCTTATTGTGGCAATAATTCTACAACATTCAAGCTTAATTATTTTAGCTATTAATTTTGTTATAAGGAATGAATAATATTAGTTTGTAGAGAATGTATAATAAGTAAATTTGGTTCTAGTATTGCTATCTTAAATGTGTAGATAACTGTCATTTATTTCCTTTTCAATATATTGTATAAAATATTGAAATCAAATTCCAATATTTCTACAAAAAATTCCAATATTTCTACAAAATTCAATCAAATATTAATTTCAGGTTAAAATATGTCACCAAAGAGAAGACAGGATATGTTGTGACCAAGATTCAGACCACGATTTGGAGGTACTTACTGTACAGGTAAAGCATCTCATAGTATAGCTGCTGGAGGTAAATCACCTCCTCCCCTTCCATCCACTACACTTGCAGATGAGGCCTCAACTTCTGTACCTGCTACTACACCATCCACCACCCCTACATCATTTACTATCCCTATATCGACAGAGATATCAGGAGTAAACAATGCTGATGAAGGAGACAGTCGCCAGCTTGAAGCTGAGGGACCCGATGAAAGAACTTACATCACAATTCTCAATAATATGTAAGTGAAAATACATGAAACATTGTATGTTTATAATTAAGTTATAGGTTTAAATTTTAAAAATGGTATAAATTTATTTGTTTTTATATTAGGTTTTTTCCATCTGTACCGTGCTCAAGAAACATGACATCGAAATTCAAGGAGAAGATTGATCCTGAGGGTTATATATGAAAGAATATCTCTCAGGCGAAAAAGAAATTTTACTATCACGAGTTTGAGGTAAGACAACAAATATTTTTTAATTAATAATTTTATACATTAATTAGATAAATATTATTACATCATAAGTATTTATCGAATGTTTTTCCTTTTGTTTCAGAAAGATTTTTTTTTTGAATTCTCAATTTGACGCAATCATCTATAGAGTATAAGAGAGACGAACGCGTACACGTTATCGCGACTGTGTTGCTACAATACACAGGCCGGTGTACAACCGCCTTATATTTATGAAGAAATATGGAGCCGTTGGCAGCAGTATTAGACACCTGAGGCAATGTTCATTTCATAGTCTAATTCAGCCAACAGACATGGAGGACCAGAGGGAGAGAGTCTTTCCCTACATACGGGAGGATCTATTACCCACCACGAGTATGCAGAGAGACTTGTAAGTATCTACACTTTACATTTATATTCTCATTTCTTTTCTTTGTTGTATTTCAATTGAATTTGATGTGTGAATTTTGGAATGAAAATATGTGCTTTTTGTTGAGAATGATAATGTTATAAATGTCTGGTGTCATATATGGCTGTGTTCTTGAGTTATTTTCTTTGTTCAACAGGGGTAGATATCATAAAAATAGAGGAAACTCTACTCAAATTTTTATAAATTCTAGTACACTTATAACATCTTATTGTTATACAGGAAAAGTCTATGGGCATGAGGCTTACACCACGTCAGCTCTTTTTACATACTCACACTAAGAAGCATGACAGTGTAACATTCGTAAATAGTCGTTGTAGAGAATTAAATATATGTGAAATTTATGGTTTAATATTAATGCTTAATAATTATCACTTACTAATATAAACATTGCCTTTTGATAGGACCTAATATAAGAAAATATTCAACGACAGTCTCAGTAGTCTGAAGATGTTGATGAGACTGAAATTTATCTTAATGCAGTGGATGGTGGGGACCATCGTGGGAGGATATTTGGCTTAGGTTCATTTGCGAAAACATGTTATTCGCAATTCTCTACGTCCAGTACAGCAGCATCTAGTAGACGATCCACAACCAATGAGTGCAAGAGCTTCGGAGTACAGTGCATGCATTGGTAACTCAGTTGCAACAGTCGATAGATCAATTGTAATAGTCGATGCAATACATAGCTTAGCTGCGTAATGAAGTGGATTAGTTGAAGGGTAGGGTAGCATCTCATCGCACCAATCAGAGCATCTGCCTTCTCCAAATAATTGGTGTACTTTTGGTCATTTAATTTGAATTACAAATACTTGTTATGTACAATGTAATGTTTTTATTATCAATTAAGATATTTTTAACTTTATATCATGAATCAAATTTTTGTCTAAATAAATTAAATGTATACTATTAAATTCATAACTGTTTAAATTATGCATAAACCATAACATCATCAAATAAAAAATATTGACGTATATTTTTTTTAAATTTTCTAGTTATTTTACCGACAGAAGATCATCGTTCTGTCGATAAAAACAATTGTATTTATCGATGACACATGACCAACTATCAGTAATCACAAATGGAATAACCAGTTTCATCGCTAAATTTACCGATGGAAGACTAGACTATCATCACTAATATCACCAACAGAACGTAACCATCAATAACATTTTAACAAACTTACCAACAGAAAGTAGCAAACTGTCGGTACATCTGCCGACGAAATAACATTATCCGTCAGTAACTTTACCAACGGTTATGGTCCGTCTGCAATTATTAGCTACGACCGTTTCTACGATGTCTTTGTCCGTCGGTGAAGTCCGTCGCTAAACTTATTTACCAATGGAATGTTGATGTTTTCTGTTGGAAATTTCCATCGCAAAACGACGTTTTTCTTGTAATGGCACAAAGAACAAGCTTTGGAAGTTCAAACTTCTGCGAACAATTTTCCTATTTAAGAAGATGAGATGATAATGAGAGCTTCCTTTGAGATACACCAGAAACGACATTACCACTCAAAGACAAATAGATGATAACCAAACTATTAAAAAAACAACTAAGAGTGTATGCTTGTATGTTTGTGTGTGTGTGAAGGAGATCATACATTGCTTCCCCTTCATGGTCTTAAAAGTACAACCATATTAGTAGTAACAATGTTGTCCTTTACTCCTCATAAGGAGTTTACACCACATGCTACTTAAAGAAGATTGAATACTAAGAATGAATTTTTATTCTTTTGTGAAATGGACTCTAAAAATAGAACATATCCATGGTTAAGAGACTGGTTGTCTGGTTATTAGTAACATGACAAGCATTGTGACGATACCCTAGTCCTCCATAAAAAAAGAAAGCATTTTAAACTTCATATTTAGGATCTAGACCAAAGTTAGCATCTGAAATGAATTTTAAGTTAGTATGCGAGATACTGGTATCAGCAGTAACGACTATTGCCTTATAGTAGAGAAATATAAACTTTTAATCACGCATAACAATGGAACATGCCAAAAAAGTCTTATTCTAACAGTAGTAAAGCAAGAATTATCCATAATAAAGGAGTCATGTTGATATTTCTATATGGTATGAAGAATGAAGTGAAGTTAAATATATAGTAACCAACACACTTGGGGAAATGCTTCATCTAATTTCCTCAGTCTTCTATGCTTTCCAAGTGAAATGGGTTGGCAATTTATTAACTTTACCCACAATTAAAAGAGAAAAAGATTGAAAATAATGCAATTGAGCTTACCTGAGCCATTGAAAAATATAGGGAAGTTTAAGTTCACAAGAACTTGTCATCTACACAACAATTTGAAGGCTCATCTATAGATTACATAGTGGAACTTTGACATGTCCCATCCTAAAGCGCACAACTTTAGTAAAAGGATAACTCGACTAAAAATAAGTTGGACACCATAGAAACAAAATGTCCATCCTCAATAAAAGAAGAAAAAAAAGAAGTTGGACATTAAAAAGAATATATACTTAAAATACTGAGATGTACATGAACTGAGAAGATTTTGAAGACTAACCTTAAAAAGGTTGTATTCTGAACTCAGTGATGAAACAAATGTCAGTAACTAACTTATATATACGTGTCTTAAGCACTGCCATATTTCTTTGCCCTTTACTTGACTAGTATGAAAATTTGCTAGCAACCATGTCTTTAGGCTCAAGGGTATTTTGGATGCTTTCTAACGGATAATTGTCAGCACTAAAAGTACTTATTGCATCATAAACGCATTCTCTAAGAGGAAATGATGTATAACCTTGGCAAAAACACTATAAGCTCTGTGTTCCATTTCAAGGTTTTCCAATCCTATAAACTTTCTATGTAACACCCCACTCCCCTCAGACATATGCACGTGCGCCCTTCGATCACACGTGCACATGCCTGATAAAAATGATGTGTTACCTATCTCACTTTCACTTTATCACATGGCATCATTATCAAAATCAAAAATCACATATTTTCTAAAATAAAAAATTTCATCATTTTATATCATAACCATAATGTACATTGTAGCTTTAAGTTCAACATCATCCATAAATATACAACATTGTCCAATGAGCATAAACAGCTCAGTCTACACAGTATGCTACAATCATGAGGAATGCACAAAAGTTATTAACAAACTATGTCTTCAATACCCAGCTAACCGACATTTGAGCTATATCAGATTGTTCAAGTTGCACAAAATATGTTTCTATGGAGTTTTAGAAGCTAGGTCGTCTCACTCTCGAACTTGAAATTGTCAACGTTCAATTTTGGTGAGTTTTGCGAACTCAATAGAGTAACCATCCTCGATGGTTCACTCATGTTATAACACACAATCAATCATAAACATATTGTCACACA
>JANIIA010000010.1:19696723-19712819 GCA_027478495.1 Erythroxylum alaternifolium | reverse complement strand
GTTTTAAATAACAAATTGGTTTTGAAAAGAAAAAGTGATCTCATATAAGTGAAGTGTAAAGAGTTTACAAAAAAAAACATATACCGAGTTTTAAATTGTTAAGTGATGTGACACGCCACCCTCGCGGGGCACGGACTCGGGTGTCACTGTCGATATCGGGTTCGGGTTCAGCGGGAGTGGGGTGTTACAAATTATGCATGTTTGGTATTATATCAAACAAAGTTAATAGTTATGTTAATATTTAGTATTAAATATTTAAAATGATAACAAGAAACGTTTTTTACTCATATTTAGTTATTATATAATTTATTTTATACATAATTAATTAAAATATTCTATATTTTTATAAATAATTAATAAAAAATTCAATGATTTATAAAATTATTAATTTTTAAATAATTATGAATAATTTTTATGATAAGAATAAAAGTATTAATGAAACAAAATAAAATAATCATTAGAGAAATTAATATAAAAGATAATTTTAATGATAATATTCTGATAAGAATCAGTATCTTAATAATAACTTGATAATATCCTAATAATGTCTCTTATCTTTTATCTCTTATTCTCGATTTTTCATTCCAATGTATACCCACACCCCCTTTAGCAATAAAAGTCTAAGATTATTTAAGATTCATTCAAGTTTTGTCATTCCCTATTTTATCTATTACTAGTAACCAAATAACTAAAAGTTAGGAATGCAGGCTGCATTCCCATTCCCACCTCTTTATTACTGGTTAACAAACAAGACCATAAGGGATTGAGTTATCTAGGAAGTTATATTAGGAATCCTCTATGCATTTATGAACCAATGGCCACACTGAAGAAAGTTAGTTATGCAAGAATCTATATTTTTGTGCAAATCATTAAGGAGCTTCTTGAAATAATTCCTATACTAAGATTGGATGACCCAGGTAACCTTTATGAAGACCAAGCAATGGTAACCTATAATTCGAGACTTGAATCCTTCAACCTAAATCGCCTGGAAGCCAATTGGAAAGAAATTCAATATAGGTGAATTTAATAAACTAATACTCTTAGATTTAGGAGATTATGTTGACATTAGTCAAAACATGGAGCAGATAAGTAATGAAATAATAAAATCCTCTCTAAATGTAAGCATTGATAATATAAAGGTAATAAGGGTAAAACTGGAACTAGATAGGGAGAATATAAAAACTCTTAATGACCAAGAAATGGATCATAGCCATACTGAGGATAAAGAGTTTATTTCCCCATTCATGTCAAGATTGGTAACTAGTTCTGTAGGAGATAAACTACAGGAGCCCATATCTTAGGATGAAATTGCTAAAGAAAAGGATATTAGCACCAATTTCTGAAGGATCATAAGCAGAAGCTCAAATAAAAAGAAGAAAGCTTATTCAACCCCCTTACTTTAATGTTAATATTAGTTTGCAGCACCAAAGGGCTTACATACCAAATAGACAATAGAAGTTGTTGGATTACATCAATGAGGTCAAACTTATTTTAATTGGAATCATTGAAAATAAAATAAAGGAAAACAATTACGAGACTTTTCTTAAGGAAGGATTAGATCTACCTTATAGATAATAAATATCATTATAATGGAAGAATTCTGGTGGCATTTGACCTAATGAAGTGGAGGTTGAACCAGTCCTTATAAAGCAATAAATGATCCATCTAAGAGTCAAAAAGAAACATCCCCCAATATAAGTTACCTAGTTACAATTAAGTATGCATTCATATAGTTTTCAAATAGCCCTCTTATATAATATGGCAGCGTTAGGAGATAATATGAATGAGCTATGGTTAGTTGTAATTTAATTCAATTGTATGCTAAATTCAAGTTAAAATGAGGGTAATAAAGTGTGCCTTAGAAATCATATTGATGGATTCAAAAGTATCCTGATAATATATAGGTTATCTATCTTAGTGTGGAGGGGTAGCTTCTCATCTAGAAAAATAAGAAAAAGGGAAGTGGATGAGTAGAAAGAAGTTTGACAAGGCTATGGTAAATGAGGAGTATATTTATAGTTTTTCAAAGACTAAATCCTCCTTTAATAGTCACCTTTTGTTATATCATAAACTAATACTCATCCAAAATATGTTTAATAAAAAGAAACGAGGTCCCCTTTTAGATCTAATGACTATCTAATTAATATGGAAGGGTTTATAACAATCATTAACAAAGGAATTAGCAGATTCCAAGATGTTTACTTATATAAGAAAGATTTAGCTGATAACAATCTAAATAAAACTACTTAATAAGGTAATTGGATCTAACACTTAAAATGTAACTTTTAAGGACAAGAGAAACTAAAGAAAACTTAAGAGGAATTAGACAGGAAGCCACAAGATGGGATTTTAAGGAAGTCAAAGCCAAAGCACTGAATCATTATACAAATATGTTAGGAATCCATAATTCATTGATGCAACAAAGATCAAATGCAATTTGGCTAAAGAATGGGGATAAAAACACCAAATTTTTTTCATAAGGATCAAATGGAAAGAAAGAACATTAATAGAATCACTTCCTTAGAGGATGGGAATGGCAGACTACTCACTCTTAAAAAGGAACTACATGGTGAGGCCTATAATTACTTATCTAAAACAATTGGTCCCAACTTTGAAGCCAATTCCATTTTGGATTAAGTAAGGAACATCATCAGTAGTTAAATACCCTTAATCTAGTTGATGTTCTTATTAAACCCTTTGAGATTGAGGAAGTGGAGAATACACTTTTCTCCTTACACCATATAAAGCTCCTAGCCTTGGTGGTCATAATGCTTGCATTTTTCATCAAACTTGGAGCCAGATCAAGACTATGGTAAGCAAGGCAATTTTAGAATTCTTCAGGAATGGTTCCATATTAAGAGAGATAAATAACATATACATTTCCATTATCCCCAAGGTTAGTTTTCAAAGATCAATTAAAGATTATCGCCCTATATCATGTTGTAATATTATTTATAAGATTATTGCAAAAATTATATAAAAATAAAATAAAACTTGTGGTGGAACTTGTTGTTAACAACTCATAAATTTTTTCATAAAGGGTAGGGAGATAATGTTCTCATAGTGTAAAAGTTACTTAAAGGATACAAAAGGAAGAATACAAGTATGAATTATATGATTAAAGTAAATTTCCACTAAGGTTTAACAACTCAAAATCTAGAATGGGAAGAACATCGATGAGGAAACCCCATGAGGTTTAACAAGTCAACCAATATTTATTAAAAAAAGAACAACTAACATTTAACCTTAAGTTAAACAAAATTAATGCAAAATCAAATGCAATTTATAAATTTAACAAAAAAAGGAGAAAAAAGCTTCCAAATTAAGAGAAAAGATAAAGATAGATTCCAAAAGCCAAAACCTGATGTGTATGCAAGCAAAACAAAAACACATAAATAATAAAAATGTTGAATACAATGAAACATTGAATATAAAATTCATTAGCCAAAAATGAGGGAAAAATACTTGGTAAGGAAAATGCATAAATGTTTTAGATAAGGGAGGCAAATAAACATATAGAGGAAGGTAAGGAAACGCAATTTGTCTTCTGATGGCACAAATTCTTAGTATTCACAATTTAGGATGGTGAGTTACTTTGGGAAAAAATCACTATAACAAAAAAAACATTAGGTAATAGGTGAAGGAAAAAAAATTCATGTTGTTAAATAAATTTGTTTTTAGTATCAGCATCATCCCTCTCATATTTCACTTCTAAAGCATCCATAATTTTCTTAGTAGTTTTGTATTTGCAGTAGATGTCAAACAATGGGTTTATCATATAGTTAAGCAACACTCCTCCAATGGTACAATTATCCTTAATTATCTTAAGGTTGATATTGTCATAGGCATTTCTTAAAATAGTACATAATCATTTTTCTATTACTGAAAGTAGAAAAAGAATGTTCTCAAACCATCGTTTAAAATTTCTCCCATCTAGAGACTCTAATGTAGCTAGGTCAAGTATAATCCTCTGGCCTACGGTGATAGGGGCGGAACCTATATGAGGAACAATAAGTGTAGAACCTACATTGATCTCATTCACAAACAACATATTAAATCCAAAAGCAGAGATGTCTCATATGAAATTATCAAACAATACAAAGAAAACAACAACAAGAGCAATCGATAACTAATGTAGCAACTAGATTGTAGTAATTTCCAACAATAGTAGCAATTTCGAAAACAATAGCAAGAATAGAAAATATCCTGACAAAGAGCAAGCAGAACAATACAATTTTCGACAGTAGTAGTAACGTAACAAATAAGTTTCTGACTTAGATTTTTAGCGAAAATAGTAGAAAATTAAAATTGAAATAACTTATTTGAAACTGCAAGGCGTCGTGAAAAATTACTACCCTAAGTTGAAAATTCCTCCTCTACAGTGTAGTTGGACAACGGGATCTGTCTCTAGGGTTAACGCCTCCTTTACCAGCTTTAGTGCACTTTAAAAGGCGGAGTAGGAACTATCTTCAGGAAGTAATAACAATAAAGGAACAAAGAAGATAAGATGCTGCATGTGTATTATTGCCGTGGAAGGAGATATGCATGTATTGTTAAGTGTCTATAGAAAAACTTTGTGTGTTGTATGGAGAAATGAAAAGCACGACAACCGAAGAAAATGGTAAACTAGTAGATGAGTGGGATATATATATATATATATATATACCATTTACAGCGCCGGACTTTTTTCCGGACTTTCATCCATTGGATCATCTAAAGACTCAAATAGTGGAGCTGGTTCATACTCTGTTTCTATAGAAACATCTTGATTTATATTTAAAAGATCTTTTCCTTTTGTAACAGTTTGATGATTTATAAGTGATTCTAAATCAAGAATTATTTTTTCGCAATATTGCATTATCTTTTGTCCATAATAAATTATTGTTTTTTGAATTTCAATTAATTCTTTATCAATTTTTAAAGAGTCTTGTTCTTCCTTTAATATCTTAAATTCACTATTCATATGAGATTGTCCAAAGTGAACGTGTGAGGATGTAATATATAAGTAATATAACAAAACATATTTCAATACACATAATCCAACATGCTAAACATATCAATTTAAATACCACAAATATCTGTAATAACATTTCAACAGAAGGTTTTATTGAATCATTCATGGCTCTGATACCATTGTGCTAACCAAAACTTGAGTTGAGGTTCAGCGGTCCCAAATCCTTATAAACTCACCACGCTCGCTGCGTGTCCAACCAGTTCTTCTGGGGACTCGAACCTGAGACGTAGCGAATCCTCTAAGGCTCTGATACCATTGTGCTAACCAAAACTCGAGTTAAGGTTCAGCGGTCCCAAATCCTTATATATATATATATATATATCTATATATATAGTTACTATAACTACGTGGCATGATATGGACTACCTAATCAAATTGGGCCTAAGCCCATAACCATCCATCATGCAAGCCCACACATTCTCCTAACCATGCATTCTCTAATGCATAGATGTAAACACATCATTTTGGTTATGACATTTGATGGATCCTAACATGGAAACTCAATCCAACATTTGGATCTAAGCCCAATCCAACACTTATATTTACTATCTTCCTTTTACTAACTTGACTAAAATTACTAATGTATGTTATTTCGATTGGAATTAATATTAATCTAATTAACATGAATTCCTAATTCCATAAGTTAATTCATAATTAATTTACCTTAAAATAATTAATTGATTTCTAAAATTAAACAACTTCAACTTTGTCATACATGCCAATTTTTCTAGTCTTACTAGAAAATCTCTACTAAAATTAATTCAAAATTAATTTCTATAATTTCCCAAAATTTCCAAAACATCAACTCATCATTCCAATCATCTTTAGGTTGTTTCATGATGATCAAAATACTCTAGGAATTACCCAAAAATTATCATGATCACTGAAACACCTATAAGACACCAAAAAGACAAATATGACTTCTAAAATTTTCTGGAAATCAAATTTTGAGCAAAATCATTTAGGCATGCATCAAACATCAAATTAACACATTTTTATCACATAAAAATATTTTTAAGATTATGGAACCAAAATATAAACATAAAAAAACATCAAACAAAATAGATCCTACAATTTCTAGAAAATTGTCCAGATCTGGAAAATTATTTGATAAAATTATTAAAACATTTTTAATAATTCTAAAAAAATTATAGAGGCTTAAACACATCACAAATATATTCATATAATTTTTCCAGAATAGATTCCACAAAAATCATGTGTAACCTCATTAGTTTATCCAATAGACATCACATGCCCAGCAGAAAGATCAATTTCATGCATGTTCTTGTAAAGTCGAAATTAAATACTTTAATCATATTAAAAATATTTTCAATCACACTAAATCATTCATGTACAGCTTATGAATAGATTAGTGAAAGAACATCTTGAAAACCATTTTTCTATAATTAAGTTCGAACAAAACATTACAGGACCCTAAGCTGCAACAACCATGAAAATAGTTTTCACATGTCATGTATTCTACATCTAACAAGGCACAAGATGACTCTGATACCACTATTAGGTTCCAATCATGCATCTCGTATATATCAAATATACACAGCAGAAATAAAACAGAACCTCAAAAACTAGATCTACCATGTATATAGATATAGAAAAACAAAAACATGAACTGTAAGATGTTTACATACCTTTCTGATGATCTCCTTCATTCTTTAATCTTCTCTGCGTTGGGTTATCGTAAACCACAATAATCAATACAGACCATCTTTAATGAAAGTTCACATAAAGATAGAAGGATGAAACCTCACTAGGAGATGGATGGAATTCTTTCTTTGTGCTAGAAAAGACAAGAACTCTTGAGAGAGTTAGCGAGAAATAGTGTATATGTAAGAAAAAGAACCTTTTTTTTTTCTATCTTACACAAGATGCATGAAAATCTTCTCAATTTTTTGCACCATTTGGCCTTCCATAACCTTTATAACTAATAGGAAGTTAATGGCCATGAATAGCATGCATTAATGGAAGTTTTGGGAAGTTAATGTCCATGAATAGCACGCATTAATGGAAGCCAACAACACTTATTTCTTATCCATTACATGCAACGTTTTCTACCACGATCACATCACGATACAATCTCGAAACACTCTTTCCTATCTTGAATCACCATTCAAGTCCATTTTACTCATCCTTTAGATCTCCTATGTGTGTGACCCATTAGGTTCCCAGTTATGTTGGCCACTTGAATTAACACTTAATTCAAGTAAGTCAAGAGCGGTATCTAGCAACACGTCATGACCTCCAATTGACCAAAAAGTTAGTGGTTTGACTACAAACCCTTCCATATACAATGTTGCCATGTAATTTGTCCTTTCACCATCTATACGCCACTTGGTTTAGAGTATGGTCAAAGTGTCAACTCTCACTAGACTGATTACGTCACATCTAGTCCAAGTGATATTAGATCTCATCCTAAGGATCTCAATACTCTATGTATCATTGAATACTCTTTTCATGACACATATTTGCTCTAGACAAAGACTCCCAAGTAATGACTCTGACAAGAGGCCATGAGTATCATCTTCTTCTATCAGGAGTGGTAAATCCTTTATTGGCTACTCAGTTACCTCTGAATACCTTAAGAATCACCACCCTATGAATAACCCCTAAAAGACACTGATGAATGGAGTCAAAGTATAGGATCCGTATTTGAGATATCCTTGAGCAACTCAAGTGAAAGGATATTTACACCATTCCTATGATGAGACTATCATTGAAACTGGAATAGAATATCCATATGATTGTCTTATAGTAGGTCAATCCAATGTACTTACTACCCTTAGTAAGCATCCACATGTTAACTCTAAATAACTCATATCTATAGCTTATGAGATTTACTACATGATCTAATCAAGGAGTATAACATATACTAGTCTATCGAGATTAATGATATCCCATCTTATTAATCCTATGACTAGGGAAAGTTTAGATACTAATATAATTACACATGATAGGAATCTCATTATCATGATCTCATAATGATTTCCTCCATGCTATGTTTTATATCAAGGACTTCATTAAATCAATTTAAGATCAACATCAAATCCATAAATGTATAAAAATTGAAATAATAAAAAATGCCTTTATTAATCATAAAATGATTTGTAAAATAAGTGCTAAAGGTGATTGCCTTGAGCATTTCTCCAACACACATTAAAATCAAAGGGATCAAAGTGGAGACATCAAGATCTAGAATTTCCAAATCAAGAAACAAAATTATTTTCCTTCTTTTCTCTTCTTATATTTCATTTTCTTGGATATTATTTGGATTAGTAGAATATTGAACATGATTATGGATTTCTAAATCCATATTAGGAATTATTCTTGAACAGTGTTGTTAAATTTTATTCTTGTTGAATTCAATACACATTAATGTTTTGTGATATTTGTTATACTTATACTTGACAATAAATTGAGAGATTGAATCAACTTATTTATGTTAAGGTGTGCAACAAAAGTTAGTAACTTAGTAGACCTATAAATAGCAAATTAATAAACAATTGAAGAGAGATCTCAATTGTGAGTTAATTATCCTTATGATTGCTTCAATTCCAATTAAGTAGTTAGGAGTAGTTTTGTGAATTGAGAGGTTGCAAGTCTATTATTATCTATTTCAATTGCAATTATTTAATTAGATCTCGAAAGAGGGTAATCAAAAACCTTAGGATATCTAGGATCAATCATGATTAAATTAACAAGATAAAAGGAAGACAAAACAAAGATTAAATAACCCTTAAGTTTCCATTATTGATTAACTTCATATAAATCCACATAAATACTTTGAATCTGTTTGAATTAGAAATGCAACAGGTGATAAGTCCACTTTCCATTTTCTTAAAGTTTTAATACATGCTAATGTTTCCTTCTCATGAATAGGATAGTTCCTTTCAGTGGGATTAAAAGTCTCATTGATATATTTACGTAATAGATATTTCCTTGATGTGGGTGGTTTTGCCATAAGGCAACCAGCCCATGTATCCATACTTGCATCAATTTGTACAAGGAGTTTGTCCTTTTCAAAATAATTATATAATTCTGGTAATTGTTTACACAAATTTTTTAAAGCTTGAAGATTTTTAGTATCTTCATCGGTCCATGTCCATTGTTTCTTAGTACTACATTTTAGTTGTAAATATTTTCGTTCGTTAGCTAAAGCTTTTAAAAATCCTTGATTAGAAATATAATTTAATAATCCTAAAAAAATTTATACTTCTTTTACATTTTTTAATTTATCCAAAAATTGTTGTATTGTTCAGGTATATTTGGTTGTAATTTAAGAAATCCATTAGAAAATTCAATTCCTAAATATTCGATATTTTTTTGTGCTAATTTTATTTTCTTTTTAATAAGGATTAATCCTTTTTGTTGACAACAGGTTAAAACATATTTTACTTTTTGTAGATGATCATGTTTATCTTTATTAGAAATAATAATAATATCATCAATATAAGCTAATGTAAAGTCTTCTAGTCCTTCTAAATTATTATCCATAAATCTTTGATAAATACCAGGGGCTTGTTTTAATCCAAAAGGTAATACATTCCATTGGTAATGTTTTTGAGGTGGACAAGTAAAGGCTATTAAAGGTTTGGTAGTTTTATGTAATCTTAATTGCCAATATCTTGATTTTGCATCCAATGTTGTAAACTAATGATGTCCCTTTATCTATTAATAATATAATCTTTTCGAGGTAATTTATATGCATCTCCAATAGTTGCTTCATTTAACTTTTTATAATTAATTACCGTTCGTTGTTTACCACGTTTTTGTTCTAAATGATTGTTTACATAAAAGGCTGGGCTAAATGTTTACTAATGCTAGGAGAAATTAAATGTTTTTGTAATAGTTCGGAGCATTCATTAAGAAATTCTTGTACATCTTGTTGAGTATATAGTATATTATTTTTAACGTTAACCTCTTTGGTAGGGTCTTTTAGTTTTATTTCAATTAACTGATTATTTATATTTTTAATAGGATCTAGTGGATTTTCGCTACAAACTTTATCAATTAATGTTTCTATTTGTGTTTGTAATGTTATATTGTTAAGAATATCAAATTGTATGTGATTTAATTTTTTGGTTACAAGCTGTAATGTTTTGTAATATGTGGTATGATAAATAGGGATTTAAAGAATGATATATTTTTTATTTATAGATTTTATAAAGGGTTTTTAATGTTATATAATGTAAATATTGACAAAATGGATTATATAATTTTAGAAAATTATTTCCTAATATTAAGGGTAATCCTAATTCTTGTTGGTAAATTGATGGTATTGTAAATGTATAATTTTCAATAAGAATATTATTATAATAACTTACATACCATATTCTTATTTGTAATGGGTTATTTAATTTTTTCCAATTATTTATTAATGTTTTAGATGTTATACAAATAGTAGCTCCTGTATCTATATAAGCATTTAATTGTTTATTCTAAATAATCACTTGAATAAATGTGGTATTTAGATTCAGTTGTTGATTCTGAGCTTTGAACATTATATTGGTATAATGAAGAAATTGTTGAATATGTTTGACATTCTGAATCTATTGGTTCTAAATTATATTTTCATGCAGAATTTAAAACATTAAATTTTTCTTTAAATTTATTGTGATTCCGTTTAGGACAGTTATTTGCATAATGACCTTTTTCTTTGCATAACCAACATTTACATTTTGTTTTATTTTGAGGGCAATAATTCTTTTTAGGTTTATATTGTCCATAAGCTTTTCGTGTAAAAAATTTCTTACAAGGTTTTGGTGGAAAAGGTTAATATTTGTTTTTAGAATATTTTTCCATTTTTATTTATTATATTTATGTTTTTTACGTTGTTTTGGATATATAGAAAATTCACATCCATATTGTTGAGGAACTTTTGAATATCTAGAACAACATAATTGTATATCTTTATGTCTTAATTTTTTTATGTAATTTTGCCTCTAAACATTTTTGTGATAATACTTCTTTAGTGATTGAAATAGAACCTCCTAAATTATAGGCTACTAAATTAGCATTTTGTTTTATTAAAAATAATTCTTCGACGGTTTTATTAATTGGGTAAGGTAGTTTTTTAATAAATATTTGAATATACATTTCTTGTTCGGTACATGTTAATTTATAATAATACTTTTTAAACTTACAAATATATTCTTCTAAGTAACAAATATCACAAATACATATATTATTTAAATGCCACAATGCATTTTTTCTTTCTTCATTTTCAGTTTCTTGTTTATAAGAAGTTATATCCTTTCCAATAAATTTTTTATAAATTTCGTTAGTAACCACCTGAAAAGTTTTGACTGGTTCAAGTGCATTTAGAAATTCAATAGTATTTTTTATTCGTACTTCATTATCTAATAAAAAGTTTAATACAATACCAGTTGTTTTATAAGTAATAAAATTCCATAACGTGCTAATATTGGTTAATCCTTCAAAAGGTTTTTCTAATTATATTACTAAGGCTAATTTATTAGACCATTCTAGTAATAATTTTTCTGGTGAGATTACACAATCAAGATTTAAAATATCATCTGCTCCTAAAGTTATATGTTTTGGTGTGTATATTTCCATGGTTTCATTAAAGTAAGCTCTGATATCACTTTTGCTTCTTTTTGCTCATGTAGATAATCTTTTGTTCGTTCTTTTTGCTCATTTAGATAATCTGTTGTTTCTAATTTAATATTTATTAAGTTTAATATTTTATCAAGTTTTTCATTTATTGAATCTAATAATTTAATTATTTTCTAATCATTTATTTTACTAACTTCACTAACTTTTGGTGATTTTATACTTTTTTAATTAATGGTTGAGTTAAAGTTATTATTTCCTTTAATTGAATTTCAATATTTGTTTGTTTATCTAATAACTCAAATAACTGTTTGGTAACACTCATAAAGTATTTTTAATATGTTCTTTTAATTCATTAAGTTGATTTTTAATTATTATTAATTCTTGACCAATTTTGTCATCTGGTTTTCTTTTTCAATTTATGGTCAGTAATTTTAATAGATTTGTTTAATTCAGTGCCTGGTTCAGTAAATCTAATAGGTTTTTCTAATCTTAAAGACTGTGATCTAATTAAAAATTTGTCTTTTGATTGTTTATGTTTAGATAAAGATAATCGTGGAACAGATGAGGTAGATTCATAAAATTGGATAGGATAATTTATTTTTGATAATTTTCGAAGATTATTTCTTAAACTGATGCCTACTTTTACTACATCATTAAATAATTAATCAATATATATTTTATCTGTATTTTTAAACTCAATGCTTTGATGAGAATTAGTTAAAGCATAACTAATTATAGAAAAAGGATATTGACCATTAGTCATTAAATTTTCTCTATAGAATTTATAATCAATAGTAATTGTTTCGTTTAGATTTTGAGATTGTAAAGGAATTCCTAATTTTAAACAGATGTTAAATTTTATTTTTCCATAGGCTAAATTACCGTTCATTACTCTAATTATTTGATCATTTAAATTATTCATTCTTTCATCTACTATGGCCATTCTGATTGGTGAATCAATTCCTTCCTAAAAAGTGGATTTTAACAAGATTTGAATTGTAGATAAATGAATATATCCTATTTTGATTCTTTTATCTTCGGGAATGTTTTGTAATTGTTTACAAATTTGTTCTTGATCGATAAGATTTATACGAATATGACCATTACATTGATCTATTTTAATAGGTGTTTCATGTATTATTTTTCCAAAATAGATAATATTTTCTCGATTTATTATATTCTGAAACATATGATGATTAATATCTTGTCCAACTTTAAGATTTAAATTTGCTTTAGCTATTTCTTTTTCTTTTTCTTTTTCTTTTGATAATAAAGTAGTAATATGAAAAGTTCCATTAGATTCTGTTAAATCTAAAGTATCTATGTCTAATATATTTTCTTGGCTAATTTCTATCATTTTCTATGTTAATGAAAAATTTGTTGATGTTCAGTTAATGTATTATATAGCATTTGTAATTCTTGATTATAAGAATTATAATGATTAGTTTCATTTTCTAATCGTTCTTTTATGGGTAATAGTCCGTTGTTATTTATAAAAAATTGTAGGTAATTATATCATTCTTCATAATAGTCTTTTTTGTTTTTATATTGAGAAACTATACTTTCCAAATATTAAATATTACTATATATTCAAGTACAAATAATACATGGATTATCCATATATGTTAGTTAGTTAGTTATATATATGAGTTTGATAATGATCATTAAAACAAATATAAAGTTGTTTTAATTCTTCTTTCTTCTGATTAAATAAAGTTATATGATTTTGAATAATGTTTTGAAATGTTTGAAGAGTAGTTTCAGAGGCATTGATAGATATAAGAAAATTAGGAGTATGGGTAAATTTTTCAATACATTTTTTTACTAAGTCTTAATTTCTTTTCGGCATGGATGATTAATAAATGAATAGATCTACAAGTAATACAGACAGGCATATTTAATAAATGATATTAGGACTAAAAATTTTATCAAGAAGGTATTGCATAAGGATAGATCGAAAACCATAAATTAACAGAGTATCAAAGAAATGAATAAGATCACTTGAATTTAAATAAGTAAAACTAATAGATAAAAAGATAAAAATAGGTGTAAGATAGTAATGAAGCAGTGTTTAAAGATAAATAATAAGTGATGAAAAAATAAAAATAATATTTAACATACCTGTTCTCGTTTCCTCTTGAGTGCCAATCCGTAGGCTAGACGAGAGAGAGAAATAGGAATGAAAAACGAAGTTTTTATTTTCGCATAAGAGCAAAAGGCTCGGACTTACATTATATATAGAGGCTAAAGAGCTAAATACTTAAAAAAGGACAAACAATGACAAACCTGAGAAAGGAGTGTCGGCCACAAGAAAAAAGAAAAGATGCTAAAGTAAAGATTCTAAAGTACAATAATTAAAAAGAGAAAAAGATGGTCGGCCATAACTATTGGCCACTGTACAATAGTACAATAATTACATGGATTATATAAAACAGTAGTTGATGTACGTTTATTCTTCAATTATCACATCTTCTGAAGAGCTGAGGTCCTTGATGGTTGATGGAGATGGACAATGTGAACAGTTGTGAGTTGGATGATACCGTAGTTGCTTACAAATAAACTGTTTTTAATCATTAGAGAGCTCCAAAAAAATGCCAGAAATGGTTGAAAATTAGGTTTCAAGGTGTTTAATGAGTTGTAAAGATTCGATTGTAATTGGTTTTTTGTAAGCCAAAGTCATTAAAAGATTATGTCCTCGATAATTGAGCTTAATCAAAGATTCTTGACTGATTTTTAAACATTGTTGGTAAACTCCTTCTAAGTAGTGGAGATTAAACTGATTGATCAAATCCCAAGTAACTTCATACTTAGGAGGTTCATCAATGGGTGGATATTATCCATTACTAATGCCAATTTGGATAAATGCGATTTTGGTTAATAAGATGGTGGAATCCTTCATGTTTTCAACTTTCTGAAAAATGGGATAATTGTTGAATACTTTGATGAAAATTTCTCTTTCTTTGGCAAATTGATCCTTGTAATTTTTGACTGCAGTAGTGAATCCAACAGGAAATCGGCCAAGATATTTAAATTGGTTAAATAAATGGTATCGATAAGTTCACTCTGGAAGAAAAGATAAGGAGTAAGTGGGTTGACTTTCAGAAAGATTGTCAGAGCCCATTTTCGGACCCCAACTATCCATGCAGAATATCATAATACGTGAGCTTTTTCTAATAGAGAACACCTTACTCATTATCGGTTCATCTTCTTGCTCCGATACCACAAGATGTCGCATACTTATAACACACGTTTATCACCCATACTTGCGTTCAAAAGTTCAGCTCCCCTCTTCGAAGTCCATTTATCCATTTCAACCTGAATACCTCAAGTAACCGTGTTGGTGAGTTCACACCTTACATATGTACATGCTTCGGGACTGTTAGCATAACTTTTTCTATAGGCATCTAATTTATGGTTTCTTTAGATAGTTTGAAAGAGGATTTCAAAAGCTACAACTTTTATGAAAACCCTGAAGGCCAATTTTTAACTTTTGAATGGTCAAAAAAAGGACAGAAGATAACCATGAACAGTGACCTAGACGATATCGTGAACAGTAACACAGAGGAAGTCTGTGAACAGTAACACAGAGGAAGTCTGTGAACAGCAACATAGATGATACTCTGTGAATAGTAACACAGACAAAGTATGTGAATAGTAATACAGAGGAAATCCTCCAACCAACACAACTTCTTAACTCCTTTTTATTATCCTTGGCCTATGATCTGTCCTCTGTAGTTGACTTTTATCTTCTGTGTCGACCACTTATCGTCTGTGGTCTATCCTCTGTGTTCTATCCTTTGTAGTTGACTTTTATCTTCTAGGTTGACCACTTATCATTTGTGGTCTATCCTCTGTGTTCTATCTTTTGTATGATGACGTGTCCTCTGTGTTCTTACGTCATCACAGACGATACTTCTACTGTTGATTCATCCTTTCCTCTGTGTTATGACGTCAGCACAGAGGATACTTCTCCTTACTAATCCTCCTTGCCTCTGCGTTCTGACGTTAGCATAGATGATATTTCTCCTCTCTATATTTTTCCTTGCCTCTGTGTTGTGACGTTAGCACAGACGATACTTCTCCTTTCTATTCCTCCTTGTCTCTGTATTCTGACGTCATCACAGATGATACTTCTCCTTTCTATTCCTCCTTGCCTTTGTGTTTTGACGTCAGCATAGACGATACTTCTCCTTTGTATTTTTCCTTGCCTCTGTGTTGTGACGTCAACATAGACGATTCCTTTCGTCTGTGTTTTTCACATGCAATCCTTCCCACTTTTATCTGCTATTCTAAAACTAACACCAGTTGGCAAATTCGTCAAGCAAAACATGTACATGCACATTTCATCATCTAAACCTTTAAAAGAACATAATCATGCCACAGAATTCAATTTCATTGTATCCATTTTAAAAATACCGTCAGAGTTATTACAAAATAGATTACACATAAACTTAAACCAAAATACAAAAATGCTCCATGCTGATATGCCAA
>JANIIA010000010.1:19459092-19485584 GCA_027478495.1 Erythroxylum alaternifolium | reverse complement strand
AATTGAAATTCGATTTCTTCATAAGAAATGTAGCCATATGTTTCTAGTGTAATCCAAGAAAATAATCATCTCATTTGGATAAGCAGAAAAAAAGTTATGGTTAATAGACCAAAGCACACTCAGTGAACATTTTCCAGATCACTACAAATTTTGTTTCTAAATCTTTCCTTATCACAACTCATACCAAGATCACTCTTTCTACTCCCTCTACGTCTCATTTTCAATAAAAATCACATTTAACATCAATTATACCCAAAAGTTGTCAATGAATGCATGTACCATTTTTTTATGTGCAAACATTCAATATTTGTGTGCATATATGCTAACATTATGCATGAGCAGGAAAATGCATTTCCTTATTCTCTCTTTGAGCTCATATGTACTGAAATTTTGGGTCCTAACCCTTAATATGAGAACGGGATGTTACATACTGAAATTGTGAAATTAATTGAGAAGTTGAAAGTGAATCCGAATTCTGAATTTGAATTGAGAAATGAGACACTGTGGTTGAGCAAAGATTATATGTACTCGATGTGGATAATTTGAGAAAAGAGATTCTGGAGGAAGCACATATAGTAGTTTATTTTAGGCATCTTGGTACTACCAAGATGTATAACACGCTGAAACAACATTTCTGGTGGCTAAGGATAAAGAGGCAAATGGCTTACTATATGGTTAAGTGTTTAATTTGTCAACAGGTTAAAGTAGAGCATCAGGCTCTAGTTGGTAAGTTACAGTCATTGCCTCTTTCGGAGTGGAAATGGGAGAGGATCACTATAGATTTTATAATGGGATTTCCAAGGACTCTGAGGCAACAAGATTCCATATGGGTCATTGTGGACCAATTGACAAATTCAGCCCATTTCCTACCGGTGAGAAAGAACAATACATTGGATCAATTAGCCTAGAGGTATGTGAATGAAATGGTGAGATTACGTAGGTCCTAATATCCATTGTATCAGATCGGGATCCTAGATTTACTTCGAGATTTTGGAGAAGTTTACAGATAGCTATGGGTACGAAGTTGAACTTCATTACTATATTTCATCCTCAAACAGACGGACAGAGTGAGAGAATGATTAAGATTGTTGAGGATATGCTCAAAGCTTATGTTTTAGAGTTTCAAGGAGCATGGGATTAGTATATAGCTCTAATTGAATTTGCTTATAACAATCATTATCACAATAGTATCAGTATGGCTCTATATGAGGCATTATATGGCAAAAAGTATCGTTTGCCTCTGTATTGGGATGATAAGGGTCTAAGGATTATCGAGGGACCAAAACTGACTTAAGACACTGTTAATAAGGTTAAACTGATACAAAATAGAATTAAAGCAGCATAAGATAGACAAAAGAGTTATGTGGATCAGTACCGAAGGGATATGGAATACTGAGTAGGAGACAAAGTGTTTCTGAGAGTATCACCTTAGTGAGGAGTGTTAAGGTTCGGTAAAAAGGTTAATTTAAGCCTTAGATATATTGATCCATATGAGATTATTGAGAGAGTTTTAACCATTTTCTTATAAGTCCTTACCAATTGAGATGTATTAGATTTACGATGTGTTTCATGTGAGTATGCTCAGGAGATATCGGTCTGATCTGACTCATGTGTTATCAGCTTAGGAGATTAAAGTTGCAAGTAATCTGAGTTATGTTAAGAAACCGGTTAAGATAGTGGGATATCAGACGAAGCAATTGAGAAACCAAGTAATTCCATTAGTGAAAGTCCTTTGGAAGAATCACTCGAGTGAGGAAGCTACATGGGAAACGGAGGAGCACACGAGGAATCAGTACCCTTACCTATTTGATCAATCAGGTAAGAATTTTGAATACAAAATTTCTTAAAGGGGAGAATTGTAATATCCTGTTTTCCTATACTAAAGGGTGGAACCTTAGATTTCTATATATAAGAAAATAAGAAATACATTACATTTACATACATATCACTAGCGTAAGCATATACACACGTGATTATTGATTTTTGTACGCATTACAAAGACTATACGTGCACTCAATTGACATTCCAGGGTATAAATGTTTTTTTATGATTATGATGTGAATTATGAATTAGTATGTCTTGAATTTTGATTTGGTGAATTATAATTATTAATTAAAAATTTTTGGTGAAAATTGAGAGATTTATGAAATTATGTGTATTTTTACACTAGAAAAAATGTCAAGTGGCAAGATAAATTGATAATTGGTAGTAGAAATAACTGACTAGTGGTATTAGGATTAAATGACTGGTGGCATAGAAATTGGGAGACAAATGGACTATAGATTAAATGGTATTGTTAGCATTATTAATTAAGTGGTAAGTGTTATGACAAGTGTAATGACACTTACCAACCATTACTTACCTTACTTTTAACCTATCTTACGATATTAACATCTTGAAAGACTATCTTCATTGCCTTTCATCTTATTTCTACAAACTCTTCTTTTCTTAATTTTTCGTTCTTCATTTTCTTCACTCACGACCCTCACTATCTTGAGTTTTGTTAACACTCTATACAAGCCACTCCAACAAAATTATGTTGTCTTCTTCTTGATGATGAAACCCACCTTTATTTTCATTTTTGCTCTTGAAATGATGATGATCGTCTAGCAATGAGAAGCTAGGGTTTCTTAGTGACTTGAAGAACTTTAGAGTTTAACAAGTAAGTATATTAATGATCTTTATGGTTTGTTTTAAGAGAAACAATTTGAAGATAGTTTGAGATGGATTGATCATGAAAATGATGTTGATGAGTGCTAGAAAATTTAATGAATGAACAGATAAATATGTTCTATTTTTGGATGTATAAAAATGTGGATTTATTGGTTATTTTGGAGATAGATTAATGGTGAAAATGGAGTAGAAAGTGTGTTGGAATATTGATGAACTAATGTATACGTTGATGTCTTGTTTATGTGTATATGATGAACAATGATTTATAGATTGATGTATGTTATTTAGATGGAATTGAGGTGAGAATAAAGAGGAAATGATGTAGAAGTGATGAACAATGCATAAGATGGTTTAGATGTAACATTTAGGAGTTAGAAATCTGGAAAACATGGAAGAGAATGGTTGGAATTTTCATATTTACATAACCCATGATCGTGGGAAATGCAAGTAAAGTGCTAGAAAGTTTCTACTGGTATAACCCACGATCATGGGAAGTCATCCACGATCGTGGGAAAGACCTTGAACATGAATTCTTCTCTTATTTGTGATGTTTAAATCCATATATGATAAGGTACTTTCCTATGATGCATTTAGGCTTGAATGAGACTTGAAATGAACCTAATTTGATGCTTGATTAGGTGATTAAATGTTTGATATGCTTAGGGTAATAATTGAGGTTATAATTATGGAAAAGATTGATGATATAAATGTATCAAAAATCTAGAAAATATAGAGATGTTATGGGAATGAAAGTGATCTTATGAATGTTAATGCGATTCAAATGAGATGAATGATGTGTATTAAGTAAAGATGAATGAGAATTTAGATATTATGTGATCTTATAATGCTAGAATAACATTAGTGAATGATTAATTGACGAACTTAGAATAATCATGTATAATTAGTTCAAAGTAGATATATACAAGTGATAAAGGTTAAATAATCAAGACTTGTGATTAAAGATATATACCCGGGAAAATTCATTAAGCATGCATTGTACATAACACATATACTTATGTGCATGATTGAATACTTATGTGATTATGCGAATTAGTAATGTGTAAATGTGTTTGTGTTGCATGATTTAGAAGAGCAAATAGAATGACAGCATCCAGATATTGTCGGGACGTCAAAGCAATAGCTATATGAAGCACACAGTAAGTACCCTAGATGTTTCTCACTAGGAATAATTATATTTGCCTAAATATTGACTATTGAATTGATAATTATGTGAATGTGAAAAATGCCAGACATTGATGGTCTAAGGAGTTTGATAACTGAGATCGTATTGGAAGTGCTTTATTGAATGTGAATCTGAAAGAAATAAGTGTTCTCAACAAATATGTTGAATGTCGGACTTATGTCCGATGAAAAAGTGAAAAGTGAATGTGTTTATTGAATGAAAGTGATTGATTGAATATATATGATTTAATGCTTTTCATTTCATGATATGTAGATAAGATAAAGGCAGTTATGACCAGAGTGGCTAGTGAAAAAAAATCTTAAAGCTCAACCATATGAATAAAGAGCCATAGGCTCACTAGTAAAATGAGCCCGATATCTACAATGGATATGGGACAGTTAAAAAGGTGCTTGATCACAACAATTAACAATAAAATTCGAGTCTTTTGAGCAATTGCATATGTAATTTGATATGTGTGTTATATGACTGATTCAAGTTAACTGTTTGAACTGTTCTGAATTGAATTGTGAATTAATGTGCAATGTGTGATTATGTGAACTGTCTTTGAAATTTGAAATGTTAGTTGTCTATGTGTTCTAATATAAGTGAGCACATCAATGATGACTTACTCATTGAATTCACAAAACTCATCTAAAGTACAACGTGGATTTTCAGGTATGAGAAAGGAGACGTAGCTTCTATGACACTCTAGAAGAAGTCTAGTACTACATTTTTGAATACAAGAAATGGCTCAAAGGTTGGTCAGCTAAGACTAAGGAGTTAGAAAATCTTTTGTATAGTTTTTCATTTTATGTAGAATGTTGTACAAGAGTAGTACACTTTTATATGTTTTTGATATTATATATATATATGGATTATGTATGAAAAGCTACAGTGTATTATGTTTTATAAATGAAATTGAAACATTTTGATATTTTGGATAATTGTGTTTTATCAATGGAATGAAGAGTTTAATCTTTGAATATTTGTGTTACATATATATGATGCCATTTAAGTGAATATGATTGCTCTAACATCCCATTTTTAAAGGGCATGTGTGTGAATGTCGTCGAGATGTTCGGGCACGTGCTCAGTGGAAGTGGGGTGTTACAAAATAAATTTTTGATTCCTTCATTAATGTTTTAGATCTTTATCTCTAAATTAATTTCCAATTGGAATTATCTAATTTTGAGGCATACAGACCAAGATATGTCCAAATTACAGAGACATGTTCGTGCTGAAACAAACAAATTACCCTTACCCAAATCTTTTACATTAAGTACCATTATGCCTCTTACTATACTTAGATGCACTTAATTCATTATGGTAACTTCTTAATACACCCTAAATATGCTATAATACTTCCAGGGAATATGTTGAGGCGTTATAGGACAGATAGAGATTGATGATGGATTAATGTTGTAAATTTTATAATTTTGATTATGGTTTGCTTGAGGACAAGAAAAAGCTTAAGTGTAAGGATGTTTGATAAATGGATATTTAACTATATTTTTACAGCCATATTTAATGTATTTTAATTGATATTTTATACTTTTATCATGTACTTGGTATTTAATTTGCTCCAAGTGTGTTTACAAGTAATAATTGCCTAAGAGGAATTTGAATGAAAACATAACGTAAAATGATGAATCAATAAATCTAAATGAATGCACAACCATGCATCATAACTATGCACGTTCCTATAGTTGTGAACTTTTATGCTAACCAATGAATTCCAATTATGCACTGTCTGATGAAAGGTCATGCACAAGATCGTGCATCAATAGTAAACCTAGAATTTCATATAAAAATAACATTTCAAAGGCAATTTAGGAGGAGCTATTCCATACATGGAGAATGTCCAGAAGGGACGATTTTAATCCAAAGAAGTGGAAAACATGAAGAAATCATCAAAAAATCCATCAGAATACAAGATCAAGCCTCTTTATCGCAAGAACATTTGATAGATGACAACTAGGAATATTTAGAATTATGATTCATTTTTTTCAATTCATATTTAAGTTTATGTATGTTTGATTCGTATTCGATCATGTGTAACTAAATGTCCAGTTATTATTTAGGTTAGATGAACCTTATGTTAATACTTTGATATGATTTGATTCTTTTATTAATACAGTTGGTTGTTTTATATATTGTAATCTAATTATACGTATTATTTATGTTCTTATAACCCAAGAAAATTAAATCATAATCTAATTTCATAAGATTAAGAAATCCTAGTGTGAATAGATTACATCCTTAAAGATAGGATGACATAAATCTTTCGAATTAGGGTTAAACCTAATAGACGGGCTCATAAATCGATAACGCAATTTTATAAGTTTTGGCCTGAGTAATTTAGTTAGAGACCTTAGGATTAGTTGTTAATGGACTCAAGGTCGACTACTAATATATCATAGGAGTCTTCATAGCCCAATACATCAACAAAACAATTGCATGATAAAAAATTAATATGTTATGGACTTATGGGAATTCGAACCTAGATATTAATTTTTGATAACGATAATTTTCTGAGTGAATTCCATTATCTTTACATTCATTATCATTTCTTATTTCTTCAACTATTTTATTTTTTATTTTCTTTTTATTAAAAATCTAAAATCAATCTTTAGGCTAGATAATAGAGGACGGATAAGTACTAGTATTCATAGTCTATATAGGATCGACTTGTACGTATTGGTACTAGCTACAGGTATGTTGTGCACTTACAATTTATTACACAATTAACTAACACAAAAAATCGATCAACTAGAAGCCTCCTAATGAATAAGACTAACTTGTAGATAAAAAAAGATGCCTCTAGTGTGTGTTTTCTCTTAAATTCGAATAAATTCCTCAAAATTTAGGTTTTTTACACTTAAATGTGTTTACTCTGCCTAAGGCATGGTGTGAGGCATAAACTATAGATCTCTTTGTTTCCTCTAGGTGATGGACGAAGCCTATAGAACGATCATGTCAATAAATTATATATCTTATTGTCTCCCTTAAAATTAATTTATAACCTTTGTAATGGCCATATTTCTAAACAATGGATCTTCCAATTTCTTTCTTGACATACATATGATTTCATATGCAAGCTGTCTTAGACTATATCACTTTCCTGCATTTCATCTATTATATAGCATAAGCTAGCACAAAAGTGTACGCCAAATCATTTTCCTTCAAGAATTGTAATATTTTTCATGATTTTTCCTATAATGGCCTCTAATTCTTGAATAATATTATCCTAAGGTATAATTTGCATATATTTTTAAAAAATGTCAAAAACTAAGTAAAAGAAGCTAACTTAACATCAATATCAAGCAAGAGAATTAAGAAAATATTTGCATTTTTTATGCATATCAAACATCTCGTTCTTAAGCTTTTACCTATCGTCAGAGCAATCAATTCGATCACTATTATCTTAAACAAGATCACAACGATTTATATGAATGGAGATCCAGACATTGTTTTAATGAACTAATCTACTAGTGGAATTATGGGTTCATCTACATCTATTTCTATCACGACTTCTTTGCTTTTGTCTTATGATTTTGTTATTTAGAACATGCCTCATAGCTAAATAAATTTATATTTTTACATAAGAAAATAACTAGAGGTTAGTTTTGTTTTGATTAGTTTGAATAAATTTAAAATATAAATTTTATTTTCTTGAAATATATTTGGTTAATGTTAATGTTTATTTATTAATACAATAATGTAAACTTGATTTAAATTAATTTGTTAAAATCTAGAGAAAATCTATTTATAAGTGGACTGGGGCTTAGGTAGAGGTGGTTAAATAGGGTTCCTGAGAGAGGCCTATATGCCTATATGATCATCCTATTATTAGGGTGAAACCTTTGATGGGATTTCACAAAGCTAAATACATTCAAAGGGGTGTTAGCCATGGTAAAGATATGAGTTTATCAATTGGATAGTAGATACTTATAGCTAAAGAAGTACAATTTCATGTCTAGGAGATCCTATTAGTTTTAAGAATATGTCCAGTTTAGGTTAATAAAGTAAAAACTACTACTAGGTGAAGTAGTGATCTAAAAATAATTAATTGATTGTGTTCCCTTTTGATTAATTATCTTGTCTGATTATTATATTATTATTTTATATTTTCAATTTAAAAATTATAAAAGTAATATTTTTATTAATTATCCTCAGTCTGGTTGATATTATTAGGTGTTTTAATCTATAATACTTTTTCATGAGATTTGAACACTACTAACCATTATATTTCTTACTAATTATAGATATCCTTGCGTACTTAGTGAGTATCTAATATGAAGATTTTTAATAACAAGGCCACGTATTCACATAACATATTTACTAAGTTTTTGATGCAGTTTCTAGGGAAGCCACTAGTTTTAGGAAATCTATTAACTATTTCTCTAGTTTTGAATATTATTTTCTTAATTTCTTTCTTATAGTTTTTTTAAATCTTTCTTTCTATATTTTCTCTTTTTTTTACTTCATTTCTTTAGTTTGATTTTAAGGGTAACTTTGGTGTATAAAAAGAAACTAACAATTCATAATTCTTATAGAATATTTTTAACTTGAGAGAATATTATGTCATAATCCAAAGGAATAGACTAAGCAAGAAGTTTGATATAAACTGAAAGTAAATCCTAAAAATATGGAAGAAGAATGTAGAACAATAATGGAATGTGATAAACAACCTCTCTTAGGGACACAATCAAACACTATAAGGCCAAAGATAAATGCTCATTATCTTAAGATTAAGCCCAGTGTAATACAAATGCTATAATAAAATATCGAAATTAATGGATTACTAAACAAGGACCTCAATATATATTGTCAACTTCTTAAAGATTAGTTAAATTTTTTAGATTAATGGAGCAACCAAATACTCCATTAGTTTGAGCTTATTCCTATTCATAATAAGGGATCAGGCAAAGCAATGGCTAAAAGCATTATTGGCTATATTAATTACCATATGGGAGAGTCTTTATAAAGAAAATCCTTGGCAAGTACTTTCCACTTATCAAATAAAAAAGTTGAGAAATAATATCTTTCCTTTAAGTAATTTGACAATGATACTTTATAAGATACATAAGAGAGAGATATGAGTCTAACAAAGATGTCCCACACCATGGTCTTCTAATATTGCTGAAATTCTAAATCTTCTAAAATGATCTATTAAATTTTATGAGGTCAACGACAAATGTTGCAATTGGTGGAATATTAAACAATAAGGTTCTAGACGATATCCTAGAGTTAATAGAAGAAATTACAATGAACAATTACAAGTGGCAATCAAGAATGGTAAGAGCAAGGAGATCAATAAGGATCTATAATATAGACATTATGACTACTCTAACAACTTAGATAAAGATTATAATAATAAAATTAGACAACTTAAGCTCACCATCAACAATAGCTGAAGTTAAGACATGAATTTTACGGGGAAAGACATCAAGGTATGGAATGTCATATTAGGAATTAGATTGTTGAGTCAACGTAGTAAGTCAAATTTATGTGAAGTTTTTAGAAATAAAAAAACCCCACTATAAGAGTTTTAATTCAGAATGGAGAAATCAACCTTATTTCTTCAATAGTAGTCAAAAAGCTTAAAGATAGCCCCTATAAAGTTTTAAATAACTCTATATTAAAAGAAAATAAATTGAGTCTGAAGGATATAATATAATAATTCATGCAAGCAATTACTTACCAATTCTAAATCATGAAGCTTTAATAAGGAATCTCAAAGTTCAAATTAGTCAACCAATTAAGGTGATAATAGAGAGAGTACAAGGCACCTTGTTTAGTGACGCATTATTGATTCCAAATCATGAAACTTTAATGAGAAATCTAAAAATTTAGATAAGTTAACTAACGATTGTGATAACAACGAGATTACAAGGCACCTTATTTAGTGACACCTTACTTAACCTTGGGAACATATGAAGGAGGTTGGGCTAAAGGGTTAGTAGTTAATTAAATAAAAAAGGAACAAAATAGTAAGGACACCAATAAAGGATAATAGACTAAGAATTCCATACCTTCTATAACTATTTTAGGTGATTAAGAAGGTGGATTCTAGTTACTAAAATGAGTATGAAGAAGATATGAAAGAAGAAGATCTAGAGGAAGAAGATCTAAAAAAGGAGGACCCTAAGAAGAAGATTATAAGAACAAAATAAAATGAAGGCAATAATAGAGTCCTCCAAAACACTGTACTATAGAAGTTGTGGGACATAAGGATTTTTTTATATTTCTTGCATAATTGGTGGTGCCTGTATCATTAAGGAATTTGAAAATTTAAGAAAAATATTAATGTAATGGCTTATCATATTTTAAAAATATTGGTAGTAAGTAAACTAGAATCTACCAGGAGAGTAATGTATCTTACTAATAATTCATTACGAAGTCCTAAGTGTGTTAAGGAAGATGTGATGGTAAAATTTATAAGTTCTTATTCTAATAGATTTTCATATTCTTTTTTTAGAAAAAATTTATTCCAAAAAATAAGGCTAAGCCTTATAAAATGTATAAGGAGTGGCACGTTTAAACCATCCAATCAATGTAAGTGAGATATATAAATGGAAGTGCCTAACTAGCATTAATCCTTACAACTGCCTAACTAGCATTAATCCTGACAACACATTACATCACATTACAATTATGGTAAGTACATTTTAATTCCTTAAGATTCCAGTTTACTATTAGAGAACTCCTTACCTTTGAACCACTTCTCTGGTAATTAAAGCTTTGTTTCTAAATAGCATAAGATACTCTTTTTCTTGCTTAATGTATTCCTTTGAAATCTCAAAGAATCCTTTTATTCACGTTTGATTTTCCCCAAATTACTTTCATGCTAGACCTTATATATATCTTTAGGAGTTGGGAATTACCTTTTTGCTTTTTTCTATTTAGAAGTTGTTTCACTATCTAATCCCAAATATTACTTACTTCTTCAACTTCGCATGCAATTTTGATCCTATTTCACAAAGTTACTTCTTGCTCTTCAGAATATATGAGAGGAGCATTTGACTTTAGACATTATGCCTAATCTATTTTTGAATGCTAACTACACTGTGATTGCATATCTGGGGTTGTTTGTTGAGAACATATTAGCTTATGCCAATCTACCTTTCCTTAGTCTATATGAAAAGACTTCTAATTAAAAGGTTGGTGAATTTTTTTAAAGTATAGAGAATCCAAATGACTCTATCTTCAGTATCAATTCTTATTCTGTACCTTAGAACAACATTTACTAGCTTCTTAAACCCTTTTGCTCGATGCACCATTATTGGTTAACTATTAATTCATTGACTTTGACATATATCTCAAATGGAGCAACTTAGGATGTAGGTATAAAGGCCCTTTTTTACCAATTATCAAGCCATATTGAATTGTTTCTTCCATCTCCTATAATGCATTTAAAAGTTATATGTAGTACATCTTTATTTTTTAGCATATTTTTCCAGGTCTAAGAGGAGTTAGGATTGCCATTTACTTCCTAAAAGTAATGCTATTGTAAATGCTTAGTATGGGTATACTACACAATGGTTTCCATACCCTTTTAGCAATAAAGACTTTATTGGTTAGTTATATAAAGTTCAGTCATAAACCATCTTGCTTCTTTAAGCAACATAAGCCTTCTAGGATACTTTATCCCTATTGTTTTATAAGGATCCCTATTCCATAGAAAATTCATTAGCATCTTTTCTATATCTTTGACCAGCTTCCATCTTCTTTGTAAGGATTAGATAGGATATCCAATAATTGTAAAGGTTGCACAATACATTTTTAATCAACTAAATTCTACATACATAACTTAATTCTTTATTGTACCATTTTTTGAGCTTCTTTTCAAGTAGCTCAAAAAGAGGCTTACAATCCTTATAGAATGGCATTAATTTTGTGATTAGAACTCTTAGGTAAGTAAAAGGGAGGTTAGTTGCTTTCATTCGAGAGATATTTACAAGCACCTATTTGAGAGGTTCAACATCCTTGGAAAACATAATGAAGCTCTTATCAAATTTAATCTTAATCCCTGACATACTGCTAAATTGGTTAACAGACTTTATTGATGTTGAAATGGAAAGGGCATCTGCCTTACAAAACAATAATAAATCATCTAAAAATGTCATATTGAATAGCTCTAACTTACTACACTTCCTTTAGTACTTAAAACTTAAGCTCTAAGTAATATTGTAAGTAGTGATTTAGATTAAAACCTTCATGCATATTGAGAACATATATGGAGACAAAGGATCCTTTGTCTAAGCCCTCTTCCCCCTTTGAGCCATAAAGTAGGTTCTCCATTTACAAAGATGCTAAAGGTGGTGGTAGATATGCATTCTCTAATCCAATGTGTGAATTTTCTAATAAATACTATAGCTTTTATAGCTTAGATTAGGAAATTCCAATTAACAGAATTAGAAGCCAAGTCTACCTTAAGTGCACACATCTTGTAAACTCACTTCCTCCTATAGCCTTTAAATATGTCTTTAGCAATCAATATGTTATCTCCCCCATTCATTCCTTGTATGAAAGAACTTATGATTTTAAAATCAAGGAGCTCATAATAGGTTATAGTCTAGTTAATAGCACCTTAGATATTAATGTATACATATACTTGTAATAAGATATAGGTCTAAATTCCCCCATTTTACTTAGAATAGGGGACTTAGGGACAAAAAGGTTAATTACTCTTAACAAAGTTCCCTCATTAAAGAACTTCTGTATAGCCTTTGACACTTGATTTCCAATCCACTACCATACTACTATAAAGAAGTGAGCATTTATTTCATCAAGCCTAGGGGCTTTGTTAAAGTTCAATCCTTTTAATGCTTCCTCTACATTCTTAAAGGCAAACTCTTAATTAAGCATTCAGCTTGTTTATAAGAGATTACAAGCCTCAGGAAGGTTTATAGAGCAATTCCTTGGAAATCATTGTCTTTTCTGGTACACATCAGATTTGTAAAGTATCTGTTAGAAACACTTTTTCTTCATTTTGCCTCTATGATTCTCTTCATTTGCATGTTCAATGTAGCTAATTCTATTTATATTTATCCTTACAAATATTGCTTTGAAATAGAAATTGCTGCATCTGTCACCTTCTTAGAGCATTCTTAATTTTTGTTTTAATATTGAGTAGTGGGAATTTAATGTAAGCTACTATCCTTCTTAAGATTCTTTCTCTATGTGCTTTAGTATTAATTTCTGATGGTCCAGTCTCACCTTCATCTCAACATCTATAAAGGTTTCTTTTTCTATATGGATATCCAACTTGTTAGAAAATGAGATCTTACTATGGAAGGTTTTAAGGTTGTTTTTCATGGCTTGAAGCTTTTAAAAGAATTTAAATTGTTTAAAGCTTTCTGAATTCACCTATAATCCTAACCCAACTGATTCTTAAAAACCATCATAATTGGTCAAGCAGTTAAAATACTTGAAATGAGCAATCTTCACCAAGTTTCTTGATAGGTTGAATAGTCCAATGGGAAAATAATCAAACACAATAGAAGGCCCAAAGTTAGCCTTGTAATTTTGGAAGTAAAGAAACCATTATGATTGATAAGAGTCCTATCAATTTTCCTTCTTAAAAGCCATTTTCCTTGCTAGTTGTTAGTCCATACAAGGAAATTTCCTTTGTAACTTAAATCAATTTCCTCAATATTCTTTGCACAGACTTGAAAAGCTTTTCGAGGGCCTATATTATTTATTACCCATTCAGATTCATAATGAAATAATGTGTATTTGAAGCATCCAAATAGTAACTAAGTCTTATTTATAGTTGAGGCCATTAGACTTAGCTCCTGTCACAATTTAGCGCTCTAAAAACTAGTGTTAAAATCATACATAAAGCTAATGCATACCTTTTGATTAGTTTCCTTATGGGTGGCCTATAGGTGAATTGTTTGTGCACTGGTTTTATTAAAAACATATACGAAGTTAATGCATACCTTTTGATTAGTTTCTTTATAGGTGGCCCATAGGTGAATTACTTATGCATTGGTTTTATATCTCTATATGAAATGGATTGGATGCTACTAATATTCTTCTATTATAGTGATCCTCATGATTGGTGAATAGTTTCCAGTCTTTTTAAATGAACCATACATTTTAATTCCTAACCTCCTTGAATTTTGTCTCTAAAAGGCCACCTAAGCATGACTTTATTAAGCTAATGAAGTCTTTAATTTCTAAATGATTGTTGTGATTGTTCAATCCCCTCACTAATTATATGTAGTCCTTCACTATCTACAATATATATGATAACTGATGTTATGGAAGGTGAACAAATACTTATGGTTAAAGAATAAGGATATGTTAATTGATGAGATGCCATTTATGCTTATAAAAGATTTAAGGATATGCTAATTGTTCCAATATTTTTTTAGGAAATCATTAAGGAATAAGTTAAAGAATCATAAAAAGTAAGAATGAAGGCAAGAGTAACAAAGAAGGTCAAAATAAAAGATGATAGCCATTGTCTCTAAGAGAATGAAACTTGAACTAGAGTATCAAATGCTAAGATACATAAGGGGAGGGGTTTGAGAATATCCTTTACGTTGAGGCATTGATGAAGGAATAAAAACCCTAATATGTCTATATGGCTTTTTCAACCCATACAAAAGGTAAACGAGGAGAAGGCATTATTTCCTTATAGAAAGGGCATGAGTTGAAAGAGGAGGCCAAGTCTAGGCTCCAGTTAAAAGGATATCATAAACTTTAGAATTGATTGAAGGCTCCATAATTGGTCTACATAGGGTAGTGATTAGATAGAAAACTAAAGGAATGTAAGTGGTTGTGCCCAAAAAAGTGAATAAACCATTTTGTATTCTTTAGAAAAATATCCTTCTCACACAATTTCTTAACTTGAGAATTTTCTTCGAGTCCAAGTTGGACTATCTTAAGGCTTCAATTTCTAGACATTATTTTCCTTGATCATGAATACTTGCCAAATCCTTTTCGAGAGGATTACTTTATTCCAAGTTTTATATAGTTTGATCCTAATTCCTCCTTAAACCCTTAGTTTACAAAAATCATCCTATCGTATCTTATAAGGATCATTCATGTTGCCTATATCACACCATGAATTTTTTTATCTTTTTACTATTATTTAGTCCCATTAATTTATATTTTTCCTAAATAGTGTGCTTTTCCTACTATTTTTGTTCTTAAGCATGAATTTTTAAGTATTTTGCATTTTGATACTTCGAAGATGCTTTTTCATTTTTACTACAATTAGATTAATTAAGAGATATTTTGTGAATAATTGGTGAAATTAGAGGATAAATTTGATGACCTATAACTTTTCTAAGAAAAGATTAAGAATAATTGTTGTTAGTGAATAAATTGGAGAAAAATGCGTTAGAGATCAAATAAATTACAATTATTAGAGGAAATTATTTTGAGGTAACTAGTATACATATAAGTAATAAAATATGTGAAAATATATTAGAAAAATAAAGATTTAATGGATAATTAAGGAAAAAAAGGAAGAAATAGGTGGAGAGATGCTCAATGAGGGCATAGTAAAAATTTTACACTACAAGGCATGAATGAAAATTTTTAAAATATATTATTTAAAGTTCAAAAGTTGCAGAAGTGTGGAATTTGAGACAAAAGAATGAAACTCATAGAGGAGAAGAGGAAGAGAGAGTGAAGGAAGGAAAAAGGAAAAGGTTTGGAGGAAGAAGAAGATTTGATTTCCAACAATAGGTGACTAGGATTGCATCACTTCTTAAGCCCCTCTTAAAACAAATTTTCATATGATAAATTTTGAGTAAAATTTTATTAGGATAAGGATCTTTTGTAGTAGTTTACACATTTTCTAAATATTTGAAAAATTATTTAAGTACAGTATAGGTTGTGAGATATAGGTTACTAAATGTAGTTGTTCTATTTTGGACATGAACAACTGAGCTATCTTACTCTAATTATTTCTAGATCAAGAGTTGAGAATTTGAAAAAGTTTAAAACAAAAAAATTATAAAAATGATGTCTATTTTATTCTTATAAAAGGGAAAGTGCCCATATTTTACATGTTAGGAGATATGATCAAATTTTAGAAACTGGCATATCTAGCAAGACTGAAGTTGAGTCTAGAATTTTACTTATAATTTGAGGGCCTAGAAAACTAATTTAGAAGTTGGTTAAAAAATGAAAGTAGTGTTTTTATATGTTTTGTAGTTTTTTATAAATTTTTTTGGGTAAAATTCGCATTGTTTTAGGTATGTGTGTGTGTGTAAAATTTTGTGAGTTAGATCTAAATACATTTTTGAAAGTTTATAATCAAGTGAGAAAATGATTGCCCTCCATGAAAATATGCAAATAATTGGATTGATTAAATAAAAATGAATGAAAGACCTAAGTGAGGTGGCTTAGGGAAAAGACCTAAGTGAGGAAACTTTGGCAAATTTTCTTTAAGAAAAGGACCTAAGTAAGGTGACTTAGGCAAATTTCCTTAAACAAAGACCTAACTAAGGTGGCTTAGGCAAAAGAACAACATCATAAAGATTCCTAGGTTAAAGAGTTAATGGAAATGAATAAAAACTTGATAGAGTGCATGTGTGCTTTATGCTTAATATGATGTTATTTGTTCAAAAGAATAATATCTTACTAAGTGGTGGATGAATGTGGTGATTGATGAACTTATCCCCTGATGATTGTGATGATGCTTGTTTCAAGAATAACGTCTTGCTTAAACCTTAATGTGAAATGTGACAATCAACTTTACACCTTGATGTGGGTGATGTTTATATTGGAGTATTATTGACACGTCATTAGGCAAAGTTGTGCGTGAACGTAACTAATGAACTTACTATTTATTTTTATAAACCGAAATGGTTATCGAAATGAAAATGAATTTTTGATGCATAACCACTCATGGAGAAGATATTTTTTCCTTTATTGAGTTTAATAATCACATTTTCATTATTTTTCCCTCCCCCAGGAAATAGCATAAAAGATTATTGAGTCGATTAGCTAATAAGAACAGTGAGCATGAGTAATGTTTAGACAAGGTCAATCAAAGTTGTCTAATGGATCTCATTTTTCTCATATATTTAGAACATTGTGTCTTTTGATGTCAATGTAGAACATTTTATGTAGAAGAGATAAATATTCCGTTAAATTCTTTTATAATCTTTTGTACCTACAAAGCTCACGGTGGAATTTGAGATTCTTCTCGTAGAATTGGTCACGATTTTCGAAAGAAAGTTGCATTGAAACTATCAAGTCATAGATCATCGGTGCCATAAAAATAAATAACATTACTTTAATGATTAAATGGCTTTATAATATTTATAAATTGATCGACATTTATTGTAGGAGGGTCCAACAACCTAATTCCATCAACTAAGATAGAAGTTGATCTAACTATGTTAACAGAGTTCTTAAACAAATTATGTTCAATGTATTTAATTTTATCTGAATCAGTAACTAATATTAGACCATCATCTGTTAAAGTAGTAATAATGTTATTATTCCTTCTTATACTGATCATACTACGGAGAAAAATGAAGATTTGTTATCTTTATTCCTTAACCACTTGACTCTAAACCTTTTCTTTAAGAGAGAATCTTGCATACAACAAACCAATAAATAATTTATAGGCAAAGTTCTCTCATTAAAGGAGAGGGAAAGGTCATTTAGATTTACGTAAAATTGTATTAAGTCTCCTGAAGATGATCTCTAGTTTTCTCTAATCTTTGTTAGATGCTATCTTGTGGAGGGATTAAAAGTTTCTTAAGTCCATGTTTGAGTTCTTTAAGCTTCTTTATGATGGAGAAAATTTGAGAGCTATGGAATTTGGAACTGCCTTACAGTAGGATTATATATAAGGAAGTTGAAGAATTTGAAAGGTGATATCTTCTTTTGAAAGTAAACTCCAATAAGAGAAGATCAGAAATTCAAAAGGTAGGAAATTTACAAATGATGAGAGGTGCATGTTATCAGTTAGCAATTTTTTCTAAGACCTTGTCCAACTTGTTATGGATTAAAAATTTAATTTGTTTATTGGACTAAACAAAAACTTACATTGTGGAATTAAGATCAAAGAGCCTACAATGTTGGAAGTGTTTTGAGAAGTTGTCATGGTTAGCATTCCATCTCCCATAACCACCTTCAGAATCGTCCAGTGTAAGGTAAGATTTCGAATTACCTTGTGTTCAAAATGACGCAAAAGAGAGAGTTAAATCAAGGACCATTCGTAGTTTCTTCCTTATATAGTGATTGCTTGAGGCATATGCCATAGTAAGCCAATAGAAATTACTTGTTGAGCTGTTGTAGACTCTAAGATACACATGTTGATTAGAGGATGACACCAAATCCACCCAATGAGATTAGGGATCCTAAAGAGGAAATATGTTGCCACTGAAAACCTTATCAAAGTTGTTAAAATGCTTCGAATTAGAAAGAATGAGCAAGTAAAGGAAACTGCATCTTAAGTCTTAATATTGGTTTTCAAAATAGCCACTAAGTATGGGGCAAATGAGGGGTTGGAGGCGCGGGACCCTTTCTTCTTAGACTTTTTCTTTCTTTATAATAGATGGAGGAGCCTCTTTAAACTTCGAAAGTCCATCACGACTGGGGGACTTAAGCTTAATTTGATAAATTGCAGAGGCAATATTGGAAGCTGAATCAAGAGTTTGAAGAGTGAAACGTGTTTTGATAGGTTTATTTAGCATCAAGTGGATACCCTGTGGGATTACTAAGGTAGCAGTAGATTTGGACACACTCTTGAGCTATTTTGGGAATCTCAGTTTGGAACGAATCCAAATGCGCAGAGGAGGAGTCCTTAGGCTCAGAAGTAAGCTCATCGTGATTTCTATTAATAAATTTCCTGCCGTGCAAATCTAATGTGACTAGGTTACATGTATCTGGAAGTTCCTTCTTTAACTCAACGTCAATACACATTTTTGTAAATCCCATTCCTTGCAACGAAGCAGTCATCTTGCCCATGCATACACCAGCAATATGATTAAGATCCTGATTATTTTAGAATTCAAGAGGATTTTAGTGCAAGTTTATCCAAGTTTGTGTTGACGTCAATTCTTCTTCATCATTCCAGTATTCAAGAGGTTTCTTTAAATGTCATGGTCAGATCGTAGACGTGCTGGAGACCTCATCTAAAGTAAGTTCGAATATGAAATATCCATATTCATTAATCATAGTGTCTTAAGAGGTCATGTTGTGCCCGGTTGACTTAAGGCCATTCTTTTACCAACAATAGAAACTTACAAGAGCGTCATTCCAAGCAGTAGCTCAACCTTTAACATCTTTAGAAGGGGAGAGCAACGACCTTACTGTTGATGATTTTTGGAGTAATATATTTCAGCTTCAAAACATTGTTTTGATGGCCAACAATGACGCTTTGGAGCGAGGCAGAAGAAGTTTAAGTCGACAAGAGACGAGTGAAAAGGGGAATTTAGAGAAAGAAGGACAAAAGGAGAAGGGGGACCACAAAACCTGAGGAGGCTCTGTTCCTAACTTTTACGGAGGAGAAGGAAGCCGAAATTATCGTAACGGTTGAAGTTTCGCTTTGCAAACTCAGTTGAACTGGATTACTTTTACAAAATCGTTAAATTAAATTCAAATCCAAAGTTTCCACGCTAGTATAGAGATTGGCAGGGCGGAGAATCTGATACATCGCACATGACGAGAAACTGTGGGGTCCCAATCAGGAGGAGATTTGGCAGGAGGGCCTCCAAATGCAATTGTCTTAATGGCCTTGCTGTCAACCGTTTAGGCCTAACGCAGCTGTCTCCCATTTGATTATAATTGCAATATCCCACGGTCCAATTGTGTTCTCTTTTGGCTCCACCAGTGGATGATTGGAAGACGACAGCAAACTTTAATGGCCACCCACCCATCGCATTGGATTCCTTCAGATCTAGGAGTCACAAAAAGCTCCTTCTCTCCTCTAGACTCTCACCATTTTCCTTCTTTTGACGTTCTACGCGTCGGAATTTATTACATAAACAACGAACTTAATAAGAAAAAAAAGAGGTCCATTCTAATTTAAGTTCACTTTCATAACATCTCAATAGAATATTGGAGGACTTCAAAGTTGAGTTATCTAGCCAGCACACTTGGAAATCCTTTTTGCATTGATGAAAACACAATTGGTACAAAAATAATACAATTTGTCAAAGTTTGCGTTGAAGTTGAATTACATCAGGCGCTCTCCAAGATTAGGAAATTGGGCAAAAAGAGCAATCTCCAAGAAAATGAAATCTTAGTCTCCTATCTTTGGAAACGATATAAGCACACGATGCCAAGAATTTGGAAACCAATTGGCAGGGTCTTCTCCATAAGCACCCATTCTAAACTCACGTGGACAAATAAAGCACCAGTGCAGGAAACTGATATGGAACCTAATAGAAACAAATTATGCAATATGACAACCAAGTTGACATGCTTATTAATACTCTTAAGGTACTATAACAACCTAGAGACAAATTTGACTTAATTGAGGATATTCGTAAGAAAGTGGCAAACCTTGACAAAATTGTTGCCTTAAATGAGGTATCCCTCTTAGATAGTATAGCAAATCTAAAATTTGATGGTCGTAATAAAACTGAAGCTTCTCCACCACTCCATACTTCTGCTACCAAGCAAGCTTACACTAATAAGGATACACCTTTCACTGTAGTGAGAAGATCCTCAAATAGGAGTAAGAAATCAGGTTCAAAATCCCTCTTTAATGTCCTTATTAACTTGGAACATGAGAGGGTTAAACAACCCCAGAAAATAAGAAGCTCTTTTAACCTTTCACTTTAGAAAAAACCATTTTTTCTTGACCTTTTGGAGACCAAAATAAAAGCTAATGCCTTTTATCAAGGTATATGGTTAATTAATAGGAATTGATAGGTACTCTCTAGTGACCAATGCCATTACAATAGCAAGATCATTATATCTTTTAACCCCTTCTTTGCTAGAGTTAATGACAAAAAGCCTTTAACTAATTCATCCTTATCTTTCTCTCCCTTTTGCAATTAAACATCTTTGTTGAAGTCATATTTGTCTATACATATAACATACTTTTCAAGGATAAGCTTTATGTAAGGATAATATAGACGTTGGTAGCTTGATTCAACATCCTTGGATTGTAAATGGGGATTTTAATAACATCTTCTTCTCTTATAAGGCAAAAGGTTACTGGATCACTCAGGTGCCTCAAACAGGAAACTTTAGTAATTACCTTCACCATTTAGGCTTAGAAGATCTTAAGAATATAGGACACTGGTTCACTTAGTTTAATAAACAAGTAGGTCATCTACTTCTTAGGAAAAAGTTAGATAGAGATCTCATTAATGGTAATAGCGTTCAACTTTCTTTAGTAACTTTTGTGAGTTCCTTTCTCAAGTGGTCTCAGACCATTCCCTTGTTGAATTCATAATCAATAAGCTCTCTGTTAAAAAGAAATATCCTTTCGGGTTCAGTAACTACTTGTTTAATCATCTCAAATTTAATGATGTTATCATCAAAGCATGTCAAAACAAGTGCATGAATTTGATTCCTTTAAATATTACTTCAATCTTAAAGCCATTAAGTAAGAACTCAAGTACATCAAAGCCTAAAATGATAATGATACTCTAGAAACTCTTAAATCAATAAGGGAAAAGCTCAAATACCATCAAACATTACTCTCAACTAAGCCTAGAGATACATAACTCATTATGTAAAAAAGGAATTCCCTCAATTGTTACATAAATTCTCTCAATAATAATAATTCTCTTCCAACATAAAGATCAAGGATCTAATAGTTAAAAGAGGGGAATGAAAACTCCATATTCTTTTATAGCTCAATTACGAGTAAGAAAAATACCAATAGAATCTGTGTCTTAAGAGATAATGAGGGCTTTTGTAAATTTTCGCAAGGTGAACTCCATGGTCTAGCTATCCACTAAAACATTAGGGTCTCCTAAGGCACTAGTGATCCAAAGAATATCATCAAGACATGCATCTAAATTGGCATTATAGAACAACAAACTTTCTCTCTCACTACCCCTTTCCAAAGTCATGAGGTTAAGGAAGCATTATTGGAGGCTAATAAAACCCCAAGTCTCAACTGTTTCAATGGCTACTTCTTTTTAAAATGATGGAATTCAGTAAGAGACATATCCATTAAAGTTGTACTAAAGTTCTTCTCATATGGTAAGTTTCTCTATGAGATTAATATGTCTTTCATTACTCTTGTTCTTAAAACGTATGACCTCTTTATCCTATAAGATTTTAGATTAATTTTGTGCTGTTGTGTCAGTTGTAAAACCATTTTAATTTGATTATTTATAGAGTAGTGATAATATCTTTGTTTTTCAAGACTTATTTAAGAATTATCAGAAGGATCACTTAATTAAAATTTATTCCCTTAAAATTGATTTTAGCAAGAATTTTGGCTCAATAGGATGAGTTTTTCTATTTGAAATTCTAAATCCTTATGGTTTTCCCCCAAATTGTGTCACCACACTTACAATATACTTATTAATAGTGGGCCATCAATAATAATCAAGGCATCTAGATGTCTAAGAAAAGTCGATCCTCTTTCCTGTTATCTCTTTAGCTTGTTTATGGAATCTCTCTTAACAATGATCAAGCATAGTACTACTAACTCCCAACAATTTTCGTTCCACTTCAGATGTAGGAAAACTCAGCTCTCATATATAAGAAAACTCAGCTCTTTATTCCAACTTTTTTCAAATGACATCTTACTATTATGTAGAGTTAAGCTAGACTCAGTCAAGCTTATGCTTAATGTAGTTGATAAGTTTCATTTCATCTCATAGCTCTCTATTAATGGTGGCAAAAGCAGCATCACTGTGTCTACAAGCCTTGATTTGTTTGTTAAAAAAGTTATCAAATAGTCTAGCTTTAAAAATCTACAACCTCCCATTAAATACTTAAGAGTCCACGTTATGACCTCTAGGGTTCCTTACTAAGACATTCAGCTTCTATTTGATACCATAAATAAGAAAATAAAAAATTTTTGCAACAAGTTTATTTTATTTATAAGTAGATTGTAGTTAATAAGTCAGTTCACTCAAGTATTCAAGTCTTTTGGTGCAATCATCTCTTACTCTAGTATAAAATCACTAAGGACATTGAGAAACTATTAAAAGATTTTCTTTTAAGTGAGAATCCTTCCGACTCTTCAAAATTTAATATCAAATGCATAGAAATTTACTACTAAAAACATAAGGGTATTAGGATTGAAATCCACTCAAATCTTGAATAAAGTTATCCTTCCTAAAACACTACAGAAGCTCTTTAAAAATAAGAAATCGTTATAGGTTAGTTGGTTGCATATCCACTGCTTAAAACACAAAAGTCTATGGATAGTGAGACCTAACCCCAAAATCTCTTGGTCTCTTTAACAGTTGCTCATGTTAAGAGGGAAGTTTGTTACCATCTGTTGTTTTGTTTTAGATTGGAGATAACATATTGACCTAGTGCAAAAGCAAACTTGCTTTCTATCATAACATGCCTATCCTTTTTCTTAAGTTCTGCATAGACAATGGAGCTAATCAATGTTTATGGTATAATTTATAGCAGCCATTAGGGGCCCCATATCTACTTCCTACTATTATTATCATGACGAATGGATTCCCCCACAAATTAAATTGTGAAGATGCTCATCAATGGAAGCTCTTAATCTTAGCCACATAATCAAACATTAAAGTGCTCTATCATTATGGATAATATGCCTTCATATCAACCTAATTTAAGAAAGTAGGACAGGGTCATCTAGAATAAGCATATTTTTAGGGATTTTAACAATAGATCATATTATGTAATCTTCATGGATACAATTCACGTAGTTTAATGTCACAAACTAGTTTAAAATTCCTTCAATCTACCTAAACCTTCCTTCATCCTTTATCTTGAAATTAAGGGATGCCTAAGCATAAAAGATATATGTTGATGTATTGTAAAACCTATCTCCTTGTTTTACACTTAAAAACTGTAAATGAACGGGTTGTGACTTGTAGTTAGAAAGAGCGGATATCGATCCCACAGGGATTGATGCCCAGACACCATTTAATTTAGAATAGAATTAGTTTAAGAAATAAAATTGTTTAATACAATTAATCTAGAAATTTAAATTAAAATTAAAAGACTAATGAAAACAATGGACAATGCTGCAATTGTAGAAAGTCTGAATTCAAGAATCTAAATGCTAGAGATTACTTTTCCCTCATATTTTACTGATTGAATTGTGTCTCACCCTAGATTTCTGAATGTACTAATTACCCTCTCTAAAGGTGTAATTATTTGTCCCTAATTGAATTAATGGGAATTGATTAAACGATCTATTAACCCCCGAATGTTTTTGTTTATTTTTGTTAAGCATGATTGAGATAATTATGAGGCTTAGATAAGTGAATTTTTGCTATATTTTTTATTTTTATTTATGTTAATGTTAGTAAGATTATATGACATATGTTAATTGAATTAAAGTGCTAAGGTAGTAAGATTTCATAAAGGGCATTTTTGGAAGTCCACTTAAGGTTAAAAGAACCTAAGCTTATAAGGAAGGACTTTTTGGGCTCATTAAGGGTAAAAAGGAGAAGATTGAAGGTGGGCTTGCATGTGAAGAAGCCAAAAAAATGAAAATTAGAAGATAGAAGAGGGAGACAGTGTCGTTGGAGATAAAAGAAAGGAGAGAAAGAAATCTAAGCTAGGTTTTGATTTTTCTTAGTCTTAAAGAGCTATTTTGAAGTTGTTCAAGAAGGGAAAAGGAAGAGTAGGATTAGAGCTTCCATTAGAGCCAACAATCTCACTATTTGGTGAAGATTCAAGGTAAGCTTGATTTTAATTTTTTGGATTTTCGAAAGGGTTTTTGTTCATAAAGCTTAAGAAATGTATGGGTTTAAGAATTTTATGATCAATTTTAGTGAATATGTCTTGTGGGTTCTCCAATTTGAATCCCTATTGAATGGGAATTTTGTCTTTGGTAAAAGGGAATCAAAAAAGGCAAGAGGAGCAAGAGTAGAGACATTTTTTAGCAAAGTTTTAAGTAAGGAAATTCAAAGTAGGTTTCATGTTTATAATTGCATAATGAGTCATTATGTTTTCTTTTTAGTCAAGAAAATAAAATGAATTTTCATTGCTTTATAATTATGGCATTTGTTGCTTTTGAATGATTTGAGAAATTGCAATATGCTTGATATTTGAATTTAGTTTATTAATTGTGAAAAAGATGATGGAAATGCATATGAAATATTTCATATTCATGAAAGACATGTTTTGAAAATGTGCCATTTGTGCAACATTTACAAGTTATGAAATGCATGTTATATGGGTTTGGTTTGGTCACTTAAGCATGCCAAGTGCACTTTGACAAAAGGTTTCCCCTGCCTACCTGCTAGTGGCATGGAGCTCCTTCATGGACTCCCATAAGTACACGACTATGCAAAACCATTTTGTGAGACTACGATAGTCCGTTCTGTTCATGGCTACACAGGACCCTTATGGTAAATGTGTAGTACGTTCTATTTTTACCCAAACCATTCTAACGTGATTATGTGTTCATGATATTTTGACAAGATTGATGCATACATGATTTGTTTCATTGTGAATTTTGGTTGAAAATTTAAGAACCATGTGTTTTATGATTCAATAAGAACTTTCTATGACAATGAACATTTTAAATGGTTTTGCTTGTTATTCGTTATAAACTTGTTACCCACGAGCTTTAAACTCACCCCCATTCCTTCCTTTCTCCAGGTGACGAGCAAGAGATCGAGTGAAAGAGAATCGAGGCATCACTCTAAAATTTGCATCTTTTGCGCTTTAAGCTAGATTTGTAACCACAAGGCTTTAGTTGCATTTTGAGCAAATTACTATTCATGTATCTTTTTATATTTTGGGCATTTTGAGATATTGATATATTATGACTGAAAATGCCCACTAAAGCTTTATAAAAACTCTTATATTTTGATATTAATGAAGTATGTTTGTGTTTTTCTGATGATATGTCAAGTTTGTTCATTGCATTTTTCAAGTTTTGCATAAGGGTGAGAATTTGTGTTTTGGCTTCGAGGGAAATATTGTATTGGTCTAGGCTAAATTACATGAAGTTGTTTTCCTAGAAATTGTAGATTATTTTTCTAGATTTCCATTGATATACAGTATGAAAATTTTGTACATTGGAGTTGAGAGATATGATTATTAGAATTTTAGGATGTTGCATAGGATGGACTTTCGAGATAGCTACAGTATTTTGAAATTGTGACCCACTTAGAGGCAAATTTTGTTCTTAAGGTCTTCATGGAAGTTGTAGATCTAGAAGTCGTCTTTAAAATGTTCTTTAAATAACCTTAATCTGATATTTGTAGTGAGAGTTATGCACTTTTTTCTAAAATAGGTATGAGGAAGAAAAGCAAAGGAGGAAGAAGGGAAGCAAGTCGCGATTTTGCGGCGCCGCCGCAAGTCACGATCACAACCTTGCTGTTTCCCAGACAAACCTGAACACCTCTCATTGTTTTTATCATAACTTTGTCGTCAGACCTCCAAATGACCTGATTTTTGAAGTCTCAAATTCGTAGCACATTTCTCTACCTTTACATAAAAATTTATAGCTTTTGGTATTGATTCGAAAAAGATTGATCGAATCAAAGTGAGGGTATCAATTGGAAGAACA
>JANIIA010000010.1:19390928-19421094 GCA_027478495.1 Erythroxylum alaternifolium | reverse complement strand
ACCCTCGCGGGGCACGGATCCGGGTATCACTGTCGATATCGGGTTCGGGTTTTGCGGGAATGGGGTGTTACATATTTAGCCACCAAAAGGGCGTTGCAGTACATAAGTTAGAGAAATCACAATTAACCCTACATACACGACACTAAGAAAATAAAAATAAATTTAAAATTAAAAATCCAAAATTAAGCCACTATTAGCAACTAGCTACTGCATAAAAATAAGCTAGAACACGAGACAGAGCTGTTAAAGCTGTTAAAAAATAACAATATTAGAAATTAATAATAATAATAATAATAATAATAAATAAATAAATAAATAAAACAAATTGTTTTGATTTATCAAAGATTTCACACACCAACTTTGTATTTACTTGTATTAATCGCTTTTCACCTAAATTGTCGTTGGAAAAGGGACTCACGCTGATTCTGCCTTTAGAGATGTAAGGTCAATAGCTCCTTCTTTTGCTTCCTGTTCAAACACAAAATACTTCAACACTTGAAATATTAAAATTTAGTAAGTGTAATAAGTAAAAATAAATAGCTTAATCTTTACTAATACTATTTAAATTGAATAATAATAATAAAATAGAATAATAAAATAATAGAAAGAATAAAATAATAATAATAAAGTAATTAATTAACTATTAAAACATTCCCTAAATAGAAACTGAGAAATTGAAAAGTGTCTTATTCCACTGGCTCCTTGAAATGACTTAACCTTGATATGCAACGGGTTCTGCCAAGTCCAACTTGACTATTCCTCTTTTTGTGTGAAGATTGAGACATCAGTGCTCACCACCTAATTGTTGTGCCCAGTTCAGTTTGGTTGATCTTCGGTGCTATGACAGTATGCTTAATAATTAATATCACCAGAGAGGACAGATTAGATGCAGATTAAGAAGCACGGACACGACAAAATGGAGCCGTGTTGGACACGGACACCTACCCGTCACGCGATGGATACGTGTCCGACACATGTTTGTACCTGTCGGCATTAAAAAAAATTCTAGCTCGAACACGACTCGGACACCTATTGAGACGGTTCGGACACGATTGGACACACGTTTTGAGATGACTCAGACACGCCAGTTCGGACACGCCATTGGACTTTTCAATTTCATCTGAAATAATACCATTGCGCCAAGACGTTTCACCTTCCGTATACTCTTCATACGACTCTTTTGAGATCTGAAATAATACCATTGCTCCTTTTAGGCATGTCATCCATTTTCTAATGCATAGAACTCAAACTAAAATTACAGTTTTAAACTTTTAGTTCGTCAATGGACAACAAGTGTCTTCCATTTCTTGCAAGACAGTAACTCTGTACGATTATAGATGATCATATATAAAACGGATACTATATGAGATGCCATCAGATTCACAGAAAAGGATTGATGTAGCATGAAATATGAGTAGTTTATCTAGGATTATGGTAGACAAGACTTAGTGTTTGAACTATCAAGATGTTGGAAGTCTCGAAACACATCAATCAATATATATCATATTATGAATTCTCAAATTTTTCTTAATTCTAAATTTTATAATATATATATGCCATGTCCGTGTCCACCAAATTTTAGAAGTTGGTGTGTCCCAGTGTCCGTGTCGTGTCACGTGTCCGTGTCCGTATTCATGCTATATAGGACGCAAAGTAAGATGATGCAGATGCTAGGAAATGGATTAGTAGATGCCAGTTTGTTTTTTTTGCTATCACTCTCGAATTTTTCAGAAAATTTCCCAGTTCAAAATGATTGCTTCATCTTTGCACTACACTCTTGAATAACTAGATAAGAACAAATCAAATTCTAACTAGTTTACTCTACGTTATGGGACTTTATCCTGCAGAAAAATCTTTAGGCCCAGAAAACCCAAAACTGCATGACAAACACAAACTAGATTCTAAGAAAAGAAACCAAATCGAAAGCTACTTAATTAATCCTTCACAGTAAAGTAATCACGAGGAGGTTGGTGTCATCGGGGTCGCTAGTCACAACAGAGAACAATCACCAATCGCAACCTCCAAATCTTTCCAAGTTTCAACTGCAGATTGTCAATTTAACAGAAAGTAAAATTTTGACACAATAAATAAGAATAGTTTAGAACTAAAAATATTTTAATTAAGGGATTAGACTTTCTGTATTGTTGATACAAGTAGTTAAGAAAGAAAGTACTTTGCAAAAAATTTAAAGATTCTAATGAATGACTAGTGTAAAAATAGATGTAATTAATTTTGGCTTCTAAACAATAAAATAATGTTGACCATTTCTGTTCAAAAGTTGAATCTGTTTTAACTACACATATATAATATGAGTTAATAGTTGGTGTTTAGTATTGATTGGATGATGAGTACAATTTATTGACTAATAACGATTTTGCCATATTGCCTAATTCGGTTTTGGAGCATGACACTAATCCCAAATTAAAAACATGTCGATGGGGGTGCTCATGTTGACTATCTGTTACATTTCAATAAATTCAACATTCAACAACAAAGCCCATATAGGCGACAAACTTGCATTAAATGCAAAAAGCAGATTACACGCTCTCTCTCCCTTTGGAGAGGGCTACATTTTGTGCAAACTACATGATACGCATATGATAATTTCATCTAGTACAGGCGGGGGTGAAAAAAGCATTGGATGCTGTGTTGTGCATGCAATCCAATAAAATCAGAACCTAATGTAGGAAAAGAAAACACCATTGAAGATCCACAATAATAAGGGTCGAAAGCCTTGCACGGTAAATGAGAAGGGCTTTGCAGATTCAGAGCCATGATTGCGACGAACAAGGCTAGGACGAGAAATTGAGGCGGGAACCGTATGTAGCTTTCGGAGTCCAGTTTCTTGGAATAACATCCCTTGCAGAGAGCGTTCTTGCTGTTGATAATGTTGTTAGCTTTACAGAGAATGGTCCTTTTAAGGGTCCCCCAATGATGCACCAATTAGCACCCCATAGATGGCTCATCTCTAACCACTCGCTTCCTTCAGCCTGGCAAATATTAATATGACAAAGATTGAAAGATAAAAATTGAATGATTTCCAACTATAGATGTCATTAACACTGTTCAACTCATAAATGGAGTAGCCAGAGATATGTTGTGTTAGACATGCTCAGGGTGTGACTTTATAGTGGTCACATGCATCTGTGGACGACTCGTAGTACGTTTTGGAGACATTTGACTATTTATTTTTCATTTCTTTGATGAAATGCGCGATTAACAACACTGGGAAACATTTTCTTTTAACTTTAGACAAAGATATTGATGACCCATATTTTAAGCATGCATTCTTTTTGGGGAAATGGAAAAGTTTCCAGCTTTAGGACATGGGTGTACGCTCTAAAGTTGGTAAAGTAGCAGCGCCTAAATGAAAGCAAATCATTTGGACTTAGACACATGTCTCTGATTGCTTACTTCTCTTATGTGCATGGATCCAACGTCGCCATCACCGTCCTCAAACTCCACCAGAAGAGATAGCCAATAATCCGTTGAACCTTCATTCACATGAAACGCAATGTTCTTCCCTGGATATTTACACGGGGTCCTACAAAAATTTTAATTAGTTCAAAAAAACATAAAATTTATTAATATTTGTCTTAGTTTAGTTTTTTTAAAAAAATTAAGAACAATATTCTTTTCAGGTTGCAGAAGAAGATATTGCATACTTCTAAGATCTGGCTACCTGTTACCCGGAAAAGGATAATAAAAAGAGTCAGTCAATGGTCAAAGGAATTATCACGTTTAGATGTACGAATTCTTTTTAATAACGGCCAAATTCTTAACAAAATCTTCTATCAAGATGACTAAAGGGCGTTTATGACATTTACAACTGCAATTGGCACAGAAACTGACAATCGAACCGTTATATACAGAACAGCAACTCACATTTATATTGTTTCCATAGCATGACTTTACCTTCTGTAGAGAACAGGGAGCTCGCCTCGGTTCCTGAGCTGACCACCCTCACCAGCAATAGCCATATGACCAAAGGCCGCACCACTGAGGTCAAAATGGGCTCGACCATTGGCACAGTATCCTCCTGGGCACTCATCTGTTACAATTATTGTCACCGCCCTCCTTGAGCATATGTTCTTGTCTGTGCACTTCACCTTGTAACATGCCCCACATCCCTCTCCGTTCTTGAACAGCACTGGGCTAACTGCACCCACTCTTGCCCTTAATGGCTTTACGTCCACTAATGACCCATATCCACATGCCCCTCCTGTACATACATTACAAATTCCATATTTTTTAAAGTTAAATTCTTAAAAATTGATATGTGAATTTTGAAACTAAACAACTCAAATAGTAAAAAAGATGCCGGACTCAATGTTGGTGCTCATTACGCGGTGAAATTGGTACCATATGAGTTTGACCAGACTAGAAACATGCAAACTCCAGTTAATAGATCTAAGCCCCCCTTGCTTACTTGGAACATTTACAAGTCTAACCCCCAGTGCACTCACCGTCACTACCATCACCGTCTGGGCTCCCGTACCAAGTGGCGGTAGCCGGATGCCAATGTAGGTCCAAAACAGGGCGGCGAACCACCCCATTGGCAGCACCCAGTGTACACCTGAAAATGAAGACAAGGATAAAGCCCAAGAGCTGGCCAGACCTACGATACTGAAAGTGCATTGTGTAAATGAAGAAAAAGAGCAGGCTCCACACTCTCCTCCTGTATGGTACAATGTCACTTTTTGAAACGAGAGAGAGAGAGAGTGAGTGTATAGAGAGAGCACAAATTTGCCTAAGAGAATTTTTTTGCTCGGTTTTCTACTTTTTATTTGGCTTTGCCGACAGTTCTTTTGTTGTTATACTAAATCTTTGCTGTGGTAAGTTTTGTTCTTGTCGTGCAGCACAACAGCTTCTATAAACAAAAGAGACTGTTTATAGATTCAACTCCTCCTTAAGTAAATAGACTGTTAATAAATACGAGTGAACTTAATAGATTTGAACTCTTTACTTAACTTTTTCCTTTATAAAAAATCTTGAGTTCAAATTATTAGGAAAAATTTTCCTATTAATAATTTTCTAATTTTTTGGAAATACTCCTTGGTCGAATCAATTGCGAACGTCTCGCTTCTAACAGTAGTATAAAAGCTTAGAAATATTAAGAAACTGAAGTTAATGAGAACTTGATATTGACTAGAGTGCAGTGATCAATCAGTACGTGCATACTCGTTGTGTGCATAAATATACAGACTACGTAAAAATCTGAGAAACTTTGAAGTTTCAGATTTACTTCTTTTAGAACTTTGAGATAAAGTTTTAAAAGCTTAGGATTAATCTGACAAAACTAAAATGCCTAATATATATAAAAAAAGATTGAAATTTTGTGCTCAACAATAAAAAGAAATTATTAACTAAAGAATTATTTATTTTTGACGTACTTTCTTTTTTTTACCTTATTTATTGACTGTCAGTGTTGTATAAGCGGTAAAAATCAAGTAGTAACTCGTTAATAAAAATTAAACTTGAGTTGACTATTGTAAAAATAATTAAAATTAATCATTTGAATAATTAATTATTATCAATTATAAATTTTTTAACAATTTTGTATTTAATTAATATTCTAACAGTGAGGGCGTTAAGTTTGTTTAAATTACAGCATCTACCACTGTAGATGAGTTCCTACGGAAGGATTGGAGTTGGTGATGCACGTGGGAGAGGGACACAAATAGCTACGCCAACGAAAACGATGGATTGGCTGGCACAATCTTACAGAAAATTTTAGGTGATAAGTCTGTTTGTAGATTTACAATCGCAGAACAATACATAAAGCTTGAAATCTCTAAAGAGTTGATTGCCTTAATATGAAGGGAGCAAAATCATACATATTTTCATATTGGAACTATACAATTTGTTCTTACTTTTCATGAAAGGAAAGATATTCCGACCACAATCAGGATATCTCTCCCTGACATTACCTACACAACATACCAAAATGTTTTTATTGATACTTTGCTGACAACTCTTGATAAAGGGAGTGTGACATTGACTATAGCACCTGAATTCAACATCAGGTTGAATGATCCTACATTATCTGAACGTCTGCAAATTCAGATCCAAATCACTGGCATAGATCAAGATCTTACAGCCATTAATGCATCATCACTAGTATAGGCAGATGATTGTGATGATAATTCTTCATTTGTCAAAACAGAAATAACTAACTGTGTTTCACTGTCCTCACTAGAAAAAACATTATTTGTAATACCAATTAACTTTCTAAGGCTTTCAAAATAGGACAAGTTCAGCCCCTCCATCAAGTACACATTATATCTCTGTTAAGTTAGTCACTTAGGCGTGTCAAATAAAGTTAGCTACCAACATGAAAATTAACATGTAATAAAACATTATTATCATATTTTAAATGAATTAATATTTTAATTATTTTGAAGAAATAAAAAAAATCCAAGACTTATCTGCCTGTTATTCCTCTAACTATCCCAAACGTCAACAAATCCCTAATACCGACGATAATTGTATATTCGTAATTCCTCTATGTTCTTTGATTGTTTCTTCATGCTTCCTCTATCCTCCTAAAATTCGTCTATTATTCTTGCTTCTTCTTCCTCGATCTTTGCTAGTTTCTAATATTCTTCTGGCATCTTTGTTTTCCACTCCAATCGTGCCTTGTTAAGAGAATTTGGAGTTTTTTGGTTTCAATAGTTACAGTAATTTCACATCTTTCTATTTATTTATGCCTTTGATTTCATGTTATGGGTTTTTTTTTCAATCTCTATTTTTAGTTTCTAATTTTCTTAATTAAACACAAAAACTTGTTTGGTTGTTAATATCTAATAATTATATATTAGATAAAACTTAAGATAAATTATTTTTATAAATAAATAATTAAATAAATTTATTTTTGATTCTCTTATATAATATTTATTTATAAATTATCAATAAAAGATATTATATTGTTCAAAATATATAATTTAATAACTAATTTTTTAAATTTTTAAATTTTTATTTATTAAAATAAATTATATATTTTAAATTTAAATTTTATTAATTAATTATTATTAGATTAAAATTATTTTATTTTTTAAATTAATATTTAATTTAATTATTAAAACTATATTTAATTATTTATTATTTATTAATAATTAATAATATATTTGATTAATATTAAACTAAATTATAAAAAAGAAATAGAAAACAAAAACTACCTTTTATAGTTTTTATAATTTATGAAAACTGGAAAAAATCAAAACTAAAAACTCCTAAAAAAGTTTTTTTAACTAAATTTGACAACAAAAACTAAAAAAATGAAACAAACAAGCCCGTAGTATTTTTTGTTCTTGCCCCTAAATAAAGGATCTTTTTTGTTTAGATGGCTCAAGCTCTTGTGTGTAGAGGCAGAGACAATGGAGGAAGTTAGTCTTTTGTGGTTTAGAATACAAATTGAATGTTAGAAGTCCAACACATGCATTTGTATTCTCAGTATGTGATTAGTTAGGAAGTATGCTTGTTCAAGTTTAGGAGGATGCTATTTCTATTTTCTTAGTGTGTGTGTGTGTGTTTGTATGTTACATTCTTTATTATTTATGTAAATTGAAGTTTGTATATTTATGACCAAATCAAAAATTGAGCATTGTTAATGTAACAATCTTCTTAGATAAATGTAACACATAGTCAAGTGTTAAACTAGATCTTAATGATTTGTATATTTTTGCGGCTATTAACTAGTATTTACTAGTGGCTGTTGTGATAAGATCACTTGTCATACTTAATTTTTATCCAACAAATTTTTTTTTGTCATACTTAATTTTTATCCAACAAAATTTTTTATCTACTTTACCTTACTAGTGTTGGTAAATTTTATGTCCTTAGGTATGAGCTAGAAGTCCATTTACTATTTAAAAGAAATGTCACAAATGATGTCCATTTTTCATAATATTAGTTTTTGTAGTTTAGTCTCATATACAACTTTCATAGTTAAGATTAATGTCCATCCACTATTTAAAAGAAAAGTCACAAACTAGATTTTATTGTGTTGTATTGTTTTGTGGCTATTAACTAGTATTAAACAATTCAAAATATCCATAAAATTTATTAAATTGGAAGATTAGCATAGGAATAACCTTCTTTCCAAAAGATAATAGTTAGATTCAAAATCACCATTTCAGTTAATTTATTTCTTTGAAATCCATGTGCATATCTTCTGAACATGATTACATTTTTTGGATTTTTGCACCTTAAAGTTTGGAATCCTATTCTATAGTTAGTAACTTTAGTATTATGCCTAGATACCCTCTATGACTAGTTATTATTACTAATTTATAAATTTAATATAACATCTATGAAGAGGAACCTCTATATTTCTCTCTCAATGACCCTCATGTTTGGTCACATTAGTTATTGTCCATGTAGATTTTATCTACAAACACCATGTTTGGTCACATTAATTGTTTATCCATGTAGCTTTATCTACAAATCCCATGTTTAGTCACATTAATCCTTTATTAGTAGTGTTAAGATATCGTTGGATATATATGAATTGCATATATGATGGAATGAAGAACTTATAAGCATGGACCTGAGTTCTAGATAATTTATCAGAAATAAAATTGATTACACAAACTATTTAGTGGAGTCTTGTCTCTTTTTGATGAGACAACATGTCCTCTTAACCTCAAGCCCACTTGTATAATCTTAGTAGCATAGAACCATCAACCTCTTTGGCTTAACTTAGAAACTTTTTAAGTAAACATTAACTTAACATTTGATTTGTATATTTTGAGAACCAAACAAGCTAAAATGAGCACTTGAAATTTTAAATCTTTACTATTTAACTGTTTAACAATATGCCTAGTTTGTTGCCTCTGTAATAACATGTTTGATTCTTTTTTCAAATTATGTTATTTTATTCTTTCAAAATGTGTAATAACATGTTTAAAATGCCCAACATGTTGTTTTCTTTCAATATAGGTTTATGTTTATATGTTATTTTTAATAGGATGGATTGTTTTTCTTTTAATTATATGTATAAAATGACAATAAATGCAAGAGCAAGTATAAAGTTATTTCATAATGGAAAACTTATTAAGAAAGGTACACTAAATTATGTAGGTAAGGTGTTAGAACTTTTTGACAATGTAGACTTAGATTATGTGAGTTTGAGAGAGATCTCTGAAAATTGTGCTATATTAAGATATACAAATATTATTAGTGTATGGTATTTGATTCCTGAGAAGGGGGTTAAAAGAAGGCTTGAGGAGGTTAAAGTCTAATTAGAGTGCATTAGATTTGATTAAATTGCCAAAGGTGTATCGTGTAATTGATGCTTATTGGAGCATATAAATGAATCAACATCATCCATACCAATGTTAATAAAGCGAGATAACATGCATAAAAATGAGATGGTCATGAAATTTGGAGGTGATACTATAGTGGGTTTAGGTTATGATGGTGGTGTAGGAATTTATTTGGATTGTGATAATGGTGGCTGTTGATTCAGGAGGTTATTATGAAGTTGGCATTTATTTAGGAGATAATAATAATATTGAAGTGATAATGGAAGTGATATGGGAGATAAAGAATCATCTAATAGTGATTCTAAATTTGACAGCGCGTGTCGAGTACACCACAAAATTTACCTAACTCTGCACACCAAAAATTTGTAGCTGCGGTGACTCGAGATTGTATTTAATTTTTGCAATGAAGATAATTGATGTTAAGGAAATAAAAGGGGGTTTTAGGTTAATGCGATTCAGAAAACAAACTTAAACTAACTCGAGTATATTATAGAAAGCAGTTAAAAGTGATAAAAGTGATGAATATGCATAAAATTCAGTTCTTGGATCAATCTTGGCCTACACACAATTAAACATATTTCATTGTTATAATGTTTCACACCTCTCTTAGAACTATTAATCGTAGGTTAACGATAAGTTTCGTTAACCAAAATTTTCCCTTAGGTCATGTTAATTAAAATAAGCTTTTTAATTAAACCTAACTACCAAATAACCTATAACAAGGTCTCTAGATTTAATTAGACAACCGCATTACTAAACAAAAAATAGATCAATCTAAGCAACATCCACATACGCTCGGGTCATTTAACTTAGGTTATGTTAACCTTAATGATTCGAAACCATTAGTAGCTACTAAAGAATCTCAAACATAATAATTATGGATTATATTGAAGGTTCTAGCAATAGTTTCATACATAAGCAATATAACAATAACGAGATTAACGATCATTTATATATAAAAACCCAAATCTATAAGCATAGGATAACATAATCAATCCATATAGAGAGATTCCACATTAAACAATGAAAAGATATGCTTAACCGTGACTTTAGGCATTAATGTCACCTTTGAATCGGTGTCGGGAAGCTTAGCCTTAAATGCTCTCCATAGATCTCCAAAATGGTAACCTTCTATTATCTCTTGAAACCCAAAAAAATAAAAGACTCCCATTTCTGCCGCCACAACATTGTATTTATAATAAAAGACTAGGTTTTCAGGTGCTAGGTCAAAAAAGTCACAGTGACTTGATGACTCACTGCCGTGAATGGCCTCATTGAGGCTCACAACCATGAGCCTCCGTTGCATGGGTATGATATGGAGTGTCACGCCCATGACTTAATTATCCTGGGCATGACATGGTTGTCATGCCCATGACAAAAACTTCATTGCCGTGATATACTAATCATAGTCATAGCCATGAGTCCTGTCACTCTTCATTCTTTTTGGAAATTGCTTGTCTCCTTTTTATCTAATCCTTCTCCTTCTTGTTTCATAAAGACAATTAACTGTTAATCTCAAGAAGACAACTCAACGAGTGTGCTTTTAGCTTACTTTAGCTATTATTATTCCAAATTGTAATTAAAACCAAATATGAACTAAAGTGAATGTCTTAAGCATTTTAAAGAATTAATCACTAAATGTCATGGATTAAATGTATCAACAAGTAAGTACATATCAAGTTCCCCCACACCTAGCTTTTGACTGTCCTCTAGCAAATAATCAAAATCAATTTCAAAAACTAAAAAATTTACTCATTTTCCATATTTTCCAAGAATAGATAATCATAAGAAAAAAGGAATAACTTTCAAAAACTATAGCAAGAACTCAACATTCAATGCTTCTACTCATAGTTAATCAACAGTCATCACCTTTAGAAACTGAGCAATCTAGAGGTAGACTTGGACAAAATGTGTTTAAATAAGATAGATCCATAGGTACACTCAAACACCATTTATGATCATGATACTCCACAAATTTGCATATCATTTCATTTCTCAATCACTAAAATTCACATGCATAATCATGAATCAAAAGACTTCCTAAGGTTGTAATATTGGCAAGGGTTAAGGTGAGACGTATTTGGGTAATGTAGCATAAAAGCCATCAAAGCTATTGGAGCAAGAGTACCACTCAATGTAACTTCAAGTGCAAAAACTAACATTCATTCAAAACTGAGTACTATCAGTTATGATGAATCCAAAAACGATGTTTCACAACTCAAATTCAAGCTCTCATACTGCAAACCACATGAAGCATAACTAATTAGAAGAGATCACTCATAAAAATCGATGGTAACAATATATTGGAACTATAAGGAGTAATCCTTCCAAGCCACATTTATCTGATATGCATTATACTCAAATCAACCATTCCATACAACTTTAGGAAGAGAAACTAATTATGATTAACTTTTTAAAATAATTACACTTCCTCCTTGATATGTCTATTTAAACATTTTTTCTTTTTTCTTTTTCTTTTTTTTTTCTGATATAAAAATTAAAAGATGGTAAATCAACCTTAGAATTTGTTGACAAGACATAAAATGACATTTCAACGATTATAACCATCCCACACATATACACACCCCTACACCTATACTTTTGTGCATCCAAAATTATCAACAACCAACAAACGCTCGACTAGCTTTAAGGTTTGGGTAGGAAATTTAGTTAGGTTTAAAGCGTGTATTGTGGTTAACACAAAAATAAAGGTTAATAAGCTGAAAGAGGCTTAACAAAGAGAAAATTCACATCAATTGGTAGGTTACTTGGCTAATGTAGTTTGTAAAACAAATAATGCCTATATCATTTCTATATTAAAGCATGTGATAAAAATGTGTTCTTGAATAGAAAAACAAAGCAAAGTTAGGATGTACATGTCATGACTGTAATACCCATATACCCTCTGGAAGGATATGTAGATGCTACACACAACGGAACCAAAATAATCCAAAACATACCAAACAATCCCCTTACATGCATTTCCAGAAACTTAAGAAAACATGCATTACATATCATTAGATGTTATTTTATAAACAAAACTATCAAACATATTGTACTATTCCAAATACATGCCATAGGTTCCAAATCCATCATTTATTATAGTTATTACAAACCATATACACAAAGTACAACATGTCTCATCATTATGTGTACAATTCAAAAACAACTACAAATTGAGCATTTTTCAAAATAAACACATCCTTCTTGGCCACTGCGGTTGTCTTTGTCCCAATCTCAAGTCTTCTTATCAGAACTTACACGAGGTAAAACCACCATGCTAAGCATAAAGCTTAATGGGGAATAACCAAACAAAATATGATTTGGTGACTATTTTCTAACAGTCATCTAACACTCACATATACATAATCAGATCACATTTCAAACAATCTTTAATTGTGAATATAAAAGTGCAGTTTAATCAATATGTATCTCATAACAGAATATGCCAAATCAAAAACATGATATATTTGCTTCAGAGCAAAACTTACAAATATCAAATTATAATATCCAAATTTCAGAGCTGAACTTTAAAGTATCAGAACAGAACTTGTCTATATATTATATTAGAATAGAACTTAGTTATTTTAGAATAGAGATTAATTATATTAGAATTGAGAATGTAACAAAATAAAAACAAATTAGCGTGCTAATCCTTTTCACAGAAGTGGGTAATGAGATTAGATCAGAAGATACCATATTTGGTATATGAAACAGAAGAGACTTAAGTCTCTGAAATAAAAGACACAGAAGTGTTTAAAATCAGAAGACACTGGAGTGTCTGGCACAAAAGACACCTTAGTGTCTAGTTATAGAAGACACCTTAGTGTCTAATTATAGAAGCAACTACTAACCCTTCTAGGCATGCATATTTACCTATTACTAGGACTCAGCAGTTTTAAAACAAACCATTTCAGACTTTAGAATTTTATAGAAAAAAAAGAAGTACAGCATATGTCTTTATTCAAATGAACTTATTCATTGACATTTGATCAAACATAACATAGCTTATAAATATAAATATGTGCAATTATGCATCAATAGAAGTGTTAAGTCATCATTCATTAAGTATATGCACACAATTAGCAAGCACTTCCAGTACAATTCTAATTATCAAACTCCTCGGACAACAAATGGTCTGGTAATGTCATAATATTATCGCAGAAATTCCCAACTCACAATCATCCATATCCAATTCGTAATACATAAGCCGTAAGAAATCATTCATTCATGATCACACCAAGCAATTCAACATTATGTTCATCATTATTAAACGATACATCCTTTATATTATCATCTCCATTAATAAACCATAACTCAATTACCTTTTACTCCATTACCTAACATCATCTAGGTTCTTTTTTTACTCCCAATTAAGTTTACATAAACCATTGTTAAAAGTCCTAACCTTATATATGTCAACAATTACACAAAATCTCATTTGTTTCACCTTTTTAACAATTTCCTACAATTGTGGGATAAGGGACCTGAAACTTCCAAACAACTATTTTCACAAGAGAGGTTTTGGGTCAGATTATATGACCATTTGGACATAGAAACTGAAGTTTATTGGCAATAATTCTTTTCGCTATGTCTTAAGTTTCTATAGCACTAACAATCAGACCATTTGGACTTCTGAATCATGAGATAGAAGCATAATATCACAAGCTGCTCCAAAACAGGGGCAGCATCAGATTACCTTTTTCGATCTCAATTTACAAGGTCATAGAGCCAGAAGTAAGTTAGAGTCTTTTCTAGAGATATTTAGCTACATGTCTTAGGTTTCATATGAAACTAAAATCACACAATTCTGGGGTCTTTAGGCTGAGTTATGACTCAAACAATATGACTGACTTAATTAAATCCTAGACATAATTCCATTACACAATACTCTCTTGTCATATTCAACCAATTCTATCCAAGATAACACCAAAATAACAACAAAACAACATCTAACACATCCAAATGAATCTTTATATCCATTCAATCATACACAAATACAAAAATCAATTAAGTGAAGTCCCAATCCTTAAAATTGGCAAAGTAGTTCTTCTAATGCCTTTCCTTCCCTTTCTCTTTGGTTTTGCTTGAATCACCAAGTGAAAAGTGATGGGATGAAGAAGCTGAAATGGAGAGGAGAAAAACATGAAGTGAAGCCACAAATTTTCGTCCATCTCCCTTCTCCATATGCCTTTTCATGAAGTTTCTAGACTTAGACACATGCTTCAATCTCATTGGTCCATATGTCACAATCCTATTGGACCTTATGTTACAATCCCATTGGACCACACGTTACAATTCTATTGGACTATGTGTTGCAATGCTATTGGACCATGTGTTACAATTCTATTGCACCATGTGTTATAATTCTATTAGACCATGTGTTACGATTCCATTTCACACACATGCTTTAATCTTATTGGTCCATGAGTTAACTTTAGGAAAATTACATATTGGTCCTTCTTCTTCCTTTAATTCCCACATTTTCCTATGATATTATCAATTAATTTCATTCCCCTATGACTTAATTTTATAGTGACATAAATTTCATTCAATTTGGTTAATTATATTGGGAGATATATCCTAAAAACCATAGGCTATTTCAAAACAAGGACAACAGCTATAATTGAACTTCAAACTAGAATTCAAAAATCTTAAAGGTAGAATCAGATTTAGGTTCCTTCATGAAAGTTGTATATAAATGTATCTTGTTTCATTTGAATTTAAAATGATCCCATTTTAATGTCTACAGCTTAAGATATCGCTGAATTACCGAAGTCTGTTCAATAGTCAAACCATAATTAGCATATAACCATCAAATCTCATAACAATTCTATTAATACATACTATGAAGTCCAGAACTCCCTCACATGTTTAATTTTGAATTCCAACTCCAAAAAATAAGCCAATCATATGTATATTGTCATAAATATGTAACATTTCATCTACGGTATATTTTGGGGCCTTACAATGAGGGTTACACATAAACAAAAGACGATGAGATTGATATGGATGTGTTAGTATATAAAGGCTCAAAATCTCACTGGCTTATGTCTACCACTAGTCACTACTCTTTTACAGATAATATATATTGACCAATCGCAAGAGTAAAAGTACATGATCAAGTTTCCACGAATTTTTGTACTCATTTCACTCTTTAATAATGACTATATAGTCTTAAAAGCAATAGAAAAAGAGAAAATGTTTATTTGTTTGTTTGATTTTGAAAACACCTAAGAAGCCAGATAAGTAACAATTAAGTTTTAAAATGTGTATAACAACTAAGATCCCACCACCACACTTAAAACTTAAATTGCCCCCTATGTAACATCAAATGTAAGAAATCAAGCATTTGACGAAAACAACAAATGTGACAATGTAAATAAAAATAATTAACTTCCCTTGGGTTGCCTCCTAAGTAGCACCTTTTTTTATTGTCATTGGCTTGACTCTATATTACTCTCATCAAGTTACAAAATTTTGATCTCCAGGAATCATAACTTTGGCATTTTCCATTTGACCTTCATCAGAATAAGGCTTGAGTCGATGACCACTTACATGCTATGTCTTCCCTGTTTTTAAACTTTTAATCTCTACTCTACACCATAAGGAAGAACATTGGTCATCATAAAAGAATCAACCTAGTAAGGAAAACATTTATGCAAAAAAACTTATATTTAGCACAATGGAAAAGTACGTTTTGACCAATGACAAAGCTTTTCAACAAAATGACAAAGCTTTTTAACAAGACATTAAAAGCTTTGGTCTTCTCTTTTGTTGAAACTGCTTTTTGTTTATTTGTATGCTTCTGTTTACAATTTTCCTGTAATAAAAGGTCAATCATATTAATTGCAAAAATAGAGTGATTATTATAGGAGTGCTTATTAACATTAAAAATATTGAAACGAGTAACTTCCCCATTGAATTCCATTATGAAGGTACCCTCTTAAACATCTATCTTAGTTTAGGTTGTGTTGAGAAATAGCCTCCTTAGTAAGATAGGTACTGATTTATAGGAAGTTTCATCATTCATGTCAATCGCATAAAAGTTAGCAAGAAATATTAATTCTTTTACCTGCACAAGCACATACTTAATCACCCCATCTGGGTAAGCATTAAAACGATTAGCCAATTATATGATAATATTAGTTTCTTTTAATGGTCCTAAATTTAAAGAAGCATACATGGAACATGGCATAACATTAATCAATTCTCCTAAATCTAACATGGCTTGTTTAATCTTAGTGTTACTAATTTTGCAAGGAATAGTAAACATATCTGAGTCCTTACACTTAAGAGGTGTTTTCTTTTTGAAAACTGCAAAAATAGTTTTACTCATCCTAATCATTTCATTACCTTTTAACTTTCACTTGTTTTCTACATAATTCCTTGAGGAATTTCGCTTACCTCGACACTTGCTTGATCACTTTTAATGGTGGAATATTCACCTCAACCTTCCAAAAGGTCTCCTAGATCTTTTTATCCTTATCCTCCTTATTTAAATTTGCTAATTTGTCAGGAAAATGAGGAGGATTATTCTTTTCAACAATTAGGAATTCAATATTTACCTTTGATCTTGATGGTATATCTCTTTCTTCTTCAAGCTCCCTCTTAATATCTTCTTCATTAGGAATCCTTTGAGTAATTCTTTTAAGGTCCTCAAGCTTCCTACCACTCCTCAAGATGATTGCACTAACATTCTTCATATTTGTCTCAGGTTGTGATGCCAATTTTCCTCCTCTTTAGGCTTCTAGATGGTTTATCACCACCACCATTTGGCTCACCTGGTTCTCCAAATTATGAATTCTAGAATTCACCTCCTAAAATTTAGATATGATTTCTTGTTGAAACTATTGTACACCCTGTGAAAGTTGCTGTACACTCTGTTGAAGTTGAATATTGCTAGTAGTAAAAGTCTTGATCAAGTCTTCCAGAGATGAACCCGAACTGGAAGAGGAGGCTTGTGGCCAATTTTGGAAGTAATTTTGTTGCCTATTCCCCTCGTAATTCAAGTTGGGATGATCCCTCTAGCCTGGGTTATACGTATGGGCGTACAGGTTTACTGGTTAGGAAAATTCCCTCCTACAGCATTTACATATTTCATACTTCCCTTTTGTAATATTGGGCACTCATCTGTTGGATGGCTTGTGTTTGCACATATTCTATATGCCTTTGCTTATGCCTGTTCGACTATAAGTTCCCTAATTAAAGACGTTATCATCTAAAAGATGTTTGATGGATGAAGTACTTACCTCGTTTATACAGAGAACATCGTTGGGATTCCTCAATTGTTATGTATTAGCAACCATTCACTTAATTAAATAAGAGCCTATATAGTAGTCTTTTCATATAATGCTCCACCACTTACTATGTTGACTAAACTCCTCTCCATTGGTAACAATCCCTTGTAGAAATATTAGATAAGGAGTTGTTCAGGTATGTTATGATGGGGACAGCTAGCATGCAACTTCTTAAAGTGCTCCTAGTACTCATAAAACGACTCTCCGTTATGTTACTTTATGCCACATATTTCCTTTAGTATAGTCGATGTTGGAAAATTCTTTTCTAAAAATAGCCTCTTTTTGTATTTAAGTGTTCACACTCCTAACAGGCAGATCAAATAACCAATCCTTTTCTGTATCTTTTAGTGAGAATAGGAAAGCCCTCAACATGATTTGCTCGTCTATCACCCTTGGAGGCTTTATACTCAGATATACCACATTGAGCTCCTTGAGAAGCTTATGCACATCCTCACCTATAAGACCATGAATATTAAGCAATGAATGTATTAATCCAAACTTATGTCTAAATGTAACATGCTCAGTAAAATTAGGAAATGTAATGCATAAGGGCCTTAGGTTAAGTCTGGTACAACCAACTCCCTTAGTGTTCTTAGGTTTGCCATTGTTTCTTTGAATTTGAGTTCTTGTTATACGTCTGAAGTTGTTCTTGCTTCCATTCTTAACCTTCATAATGTCCTCTCGATCTTTGAATTAAAATGTATAGGTTCTTTACGAGGAGGTCTTGTCACTACCATACACTAACACTAACAAACGTATAAAAATTAACAAATAACTAAAAGAAATTATTATAAATAGATATATAAACAAAACATCTATTAAAATCAAACAAAAATTAAAGCACCACAATCCCTGGTAATGGTGTCAAATTTTGATAGTGTGTGTCAAGTGCACCATAAAATTTACTTAACTTTGCACACTAAAAATTTGTAGCTATGGTAAGTCGGGATCGTGTCCACAAAGAATGCTCAGTTAATTTTTGCAATGACAATAATTAATGTTAAGGAAATAAAAGGGGATTTTGGGTTAATGCGATTTAGAAAACAAAGTAAACTTAGACTAACACGAGAAGATTATAGAAAATATTCAAAAGTGCTAAACGTGATGAATATGTGTAAAATAAAATTCTTGGATCAATCTCATCCTACACGTAATTAAACATATTTCATTATTATAATGTTTCATACCTCTCTTAGAACTATTAATCATAGGTTAACAAAAAGCTTTAATAAACCTAATTTTCCTCTAAGTTATGATTAATTAAGATAAGCTCTCTAATTAAGCCTAACTACCAACTAACCTAGAACAAGCTCTCCAAATTTAATTGGATAGCCGCATTATGAAATAGAAAATAGACAAATCTAAGCAACAATCACATAAGCTCGAGTCATTTAAGCCAATTTATTTTATCTTTAATGATTTGAAACCATTAGTAGCTATAAACGAATCTCAAGCATAATGATTACATATTATATTAAAGATTCTAGCAATGGTTTCGTACATAAACAATCTACCAAGAACGAGATTAATGATCATTTATACATGAAACTCCGGATCTATAAGCATAGGATAACATAATCAATCCATGTAGAGAGATTAAACATTAAACAATGAGAAGATATGCTTAACCGTGACTCTAGGAATCGATGTCACCTCTGAATCAGTATTAGGAAGCTTAACCTTACATGTTGTCTATGGTCTCCAAAATGGTATCCTTCTTTCATGTCCAAAAATCCCAAAACAAAAGACTCCTTTTTTGCCATTACAACATTATATTTATAGTAAAAGACTAGGTTTTTGGGTGCCAGGTCATATAATTCATGGGGATGAACCTCCCTTACATGGATGTAACATGGAGTGTCATGCCTATGACTTAATTGTCATAGGTGTGACATGGTTTTCATGGCTATGAAAAAAATATCATGGCTGTGATATATTAGAGTCATGGCTGTGAATCTTGTCACTCATCGTTCTTTTTGGCATTTTCTTGTCTCCTCTTCTCTAATCCTTATTCTTCTTGTTCCATGAAGATGATTAAGTGTGAATCTCAAGAAGACTACTCAACAAGTATCTTTCGGTTCACTTTAGTTATTATTCTTCCGAATTGTTCCTAAAACCAAATATGAACTAAAGTGAATGCCTTAAGTATTTTAAAGCATTAATTACTAGATGTCATCAATTAAATGTATCATTAAGTAAGCATATATTAGAATTGAATGATGATAATGATTTTGATATGGGTACTTATGATGGATATGATTTGGGTGCTTAAGATGAATATGAAATGGATGGTGGGGATGGAGGTGATTTGGGTATTTAAGATGGAGGTGAAATGGTTGCTCAATATGGAGGTGATTTGGTTTCTCCTAATTGAAGTGAATCTAATTCAAAATTCTACATCAGTGTTGATTCAAGTCATGATATAATGTACGTTGACTCTTCTGATCCTGGGAGGTTCTTGGCTAGTGATAAATATCCCAATGTTGAAGAACTAGATTTTGCTTTGAGGCAACTAAGTGAAACTAATAGATGTGTTCATAGAGTTGTTACAAGTGAATGGTTATAGGGGTTGGTGTTTACTAGTGTAAAATACTTTAACAAAGTGATTACTGATTATGCAGTAGTAATATGATTTATCTTAGGTTTCAAAAGGAATGAAGCAAAAAGGATAAGAAATGGTTATATCCAAGGTTGTCTATTTAAGTTATATGTTTCATTTAATAGAAAAGACAAATTATTAAAGCTAAAAGCTTATAATCTACATCATACATGCAATCTAACAAATAAGCCTAGGTTAGTTATATCTACTTTTATAATGAGACACTTCAAAGAAAAAATCCTAGAGAAGCTGAGCATTAAAATTAAGAAATAGTAAAGAATGTAGCGAGAAACTAAATTTATTTGTTAATTCCAGCATATGCAAGTATGTAAGGAGGAAGGTTCTTAAAGCAAAAGCAAAAAATCAATAAAACAAATACGAGAAGCTTTATGGTCCTATTTCTATGTTAAGATAAATGAAGTCAGGCTTTATAATCGAGCTTTAAATTAGCAAGGATGAAGATTAATTGGTATTCAAGAGAATATATACGTGTTTTGATGCTATAAGAAAAGGATAGAAGAAGTTATGACCTATAATCAATATGGATGGATGTTTTTTGAAAATAAATTACTATAGAAAAATTATAGGTCCCATAGGAGTTGATACAATCAAGGAATCTATTAAATTGTATAGAAAAATGTTGAGGTAGAGAATACTAAGAACTAGATATGGCTTATAAATCAACTAGCCATTGACTTAAAGTTTGGGGATGGTGAAGGAATAACAATGATTTCTGATATCTAAAAGGTAATTCATCCAAATAAATAATAATTTGAACACATTTCCATCTATAAATGCGTTTAGCCAGTTATTCTTAAATTTGTAGAGATTCATATCAGTAAGGAAAGATGTAATGTCCTCTGTTAATATAGGATGTGTGCAAGGCATATATATCATAACTGGGTAGGGAAATGAAAGGGAAAAGATCTTAGGAAAGCATTATGGAATTTTTCTTAGGAAACTTACAAAAAGATATATGCAAGAATTAATTAAATATCTTAAGGAAACACGGAGCAGGGCTTTCCAATTCAAATCTTATATTTTGATGGCTAAAGATCATATTATCATTAGTATGTTAAACACTATTACGATCATGTTAATGAAGAGGCATTCTGACCATAAGGAGCAAACTAAGAGATGGAAGGAGGAAATAACATTTGAGATGATGAAAAAATTGGACAAGAATAAATTGAATGCAATAAGATTGGAAGTTTGGAATAGGGAGATGAAGTATGATGTGATTAATAAGCACTTATTGTCCAATTGGGGTGGGAGCAAGCTTGTAGTTAAAGGGTGTAGGAACTTTATAGGTATCCTTGTAATCATATGATTAGTACCATTTTCCATGCTAGAAAATAATCTGAGGCATAAATAGATGAATGTTATCATAGAAGGAGGTTCATGAAAGTTTATAAGAATGTCTTACAACCAATTAAAGCGTAAAATTTCTAGACACTAAACACTCATGAAGAGATACATCTATATTTAGAAAGAGTTATTCTTGTAGGCCTAAGAAGATTAGGAGAAAAAATAAAGATGAACCAAAGCGAGAGAAAAATCCTTATTGGCTATCACAAAAAGAGAAATTCCAACTGTGTGGCAAATATAAAAAAAGTGATCATAATAAGAGAAGTTTAAAATTTTTTCCACTTCCTTCTAATTAAGATGAAGTTAAGATTTTTAATTTAATATTAATTTATAATTATGTATTTTTTAGTAACAACATCAAATTTGTCTCAAGCTCATTCTTTAATTTCTAGTAGACAACCTAAAAGTTAATAATGTGTGAATGACAATTACTTATGCATTAGTTAGTTTGTAAAGAATTATGGTACTAATTAATCTAAGAGAATGTACCTAGATGGTTTTATTTTGTATATTTTTATAGATTCTAGTTGGATCCATTTTCTTTATTTGTATACATTTTGGTGGGATCCATTATAAAGTATCTTAATAACATTTTGGCTAGTTCCATTGTGAAGTAGAATGGAAACTTTGTAGTAGAAAACATATGATATAACTTTGTAACCATTTTATGCATAAATCAAGTGGCTTATATTATTTCACCTTTTCATTATTACTTTCATTAAATGAATCTCTTACTTTTTAATGGCTTACATTATATGAATATCAAAATTAATGGCCTATTTTATATGAATCTCAACTTTACAGGTTTATGATTCTTACATTGTTCTTATGTATAGGTCAAATGGAACTTATCTTATTATCTTTTTATGATTACTTTCTTAAGCATATTGTCACAATTTAAATTTTTATTTTAATTTAATTGCATGTGTACCTATATATGAATGGAGTAACTACAATAGCTTGGTAATGATATCCAATATTCTCAATATACTAAATCAAGTTTAATGTTTAATACAAGAACTTCTCACATTAGGCTCATTCATATACAAAATTCTTACTATATAAATTCTTAGAAAGCATATCACTTAATATTAAGAAAAACATAACGACAATACCTATCAACATTGAAAAATTAATAATATATTTCAAAAATATGTTCTTCAACTTATCATTATTATTTATAATAAGCTTCAATTCATATTCCATTTTATTTATTTTTTCTCCTAACCAAATTTAGTTCTTTTTATTCCTCCTTATTTGGTCTTCTAACAACTCCCTCACACACGTCATCTTCAACTGTCCCTTTGTAACTTAATGCAAGTTGTTGCTTTAACTTGATATTATCATCCATTTGTAAATAACGAGAACAACCCTATCAGGGATGGGGTACTTATGCCAATGAAAGAATTTACAACTCCTAACCTTGTAAGTGATTGGGTGTTTGAGGTGTGTAAGTTTTGATAAATACCCTCGATAATCTGCAAGCGCATGATTCATTTGCGTAGTACCTAAAATGTTGATCTGACAAGGAGGGATAATCTAACCTAAAATCTAAAGCCAAATAAATCACAGAAATTCAAAATATAATGAACTAAAACAAGAATTCAATTTAATCAATTAAATCAAATTAAGAATCAATCACAAAAATAGTAATAATTTAGCAATTGCAACACACACCCAAAAATCAATTTAAAAGAATAAACAATTGAGAGAAAGGGATTTTTACCGATCCTTAATGCTAATCTAATTGATTATGAATTATTGGATTATTGGATCGTCTAATCCTAGAGCTGATTATTCTCTCTCGAGTTATAACCATTAACCCTAAATTATAAACCCTATTTAGATTCTGGAAATTGTAATTCCTCAATTAACAATCTATCCAAAACCTAATTAGATCTGAAATTGTCTAATAAACTATCCAGCACCTATGCAAGATATCTCTTTGCATAATTACCGATTTGATTTAATTCTTGTTCTATTAAATCACCTAACTCTTGTTAGCCTAATTTAATTGTTTTTCATTTAATTCACCCTCTCAGTTTATTACCGAATTATGCAATCACATAATTTAATCACAATAAATCCAATAAACATAAAAACAATAAGCTTTCATTAAATCAAGAATAAAACTCCAAAGATGAGTTTAGAACATCCTCAACATTTGGATCCTATCATCAACTATTCAATCTAATTCTATATAATGATAAAACTAAAAATAAATAGGAAATTCAATCAAATGGAGGATGGGAGGCAACGACGTTGAGAAACCTCCTAATCTAGGAAGTACGTTGAGTCAGCTTCTTCTCTAGCTCTCTCTTCCTTTTTCTCTTTCTCATTCTCTCGATGAATTCTCTCTAGGTTTTCTTCAAGGCGGCTGATGTCAAAAGCTCTCTCTACTTCTTTGTCTTGTTCTTTAAATATCTTTTGTATTCTGAGCAACCATAGGATTTTTTTTAGGGCTAAAAGGTCCAAAAATCCCTTAAAACTCGACATTTTTTAGTGTCTACACATCTGCCAGATGCAGGCCATGATTATGGCTCGTAGGCCACATCTGAACCTTCGATCACAATTATGGCATACAAGTCATAATTGTGGACCTTGTCTTAGGCTTCTATCATGATTGTGGCATATGAGCCACAATCGTGGACTAACTCCGATGCTTCTGTCACGATCGTGGCTTGTTGTGCCACGATCGTGGGCCGTTGTTGTAGGTCAAATATCTCTGAAACTTCTCCGTTCTTCGATGTTGACCCTAAAACACTAATAAACACATCAAGGTATCTTAAAAACATAATATTTAAGCTCAAAGACTTGTACTAACCCATAAAAACACTTAAACACCAATAATTAACAAATAAACATAATTCTAACCTGAACACATACTAAACGATTGAATTAACAATTAAATACATATCAAAATAAGCCCTAAAACGTGATGCAATTTACACTTATTAGTAAGCATCACTAAAATAAACATTCATTAATACATTTATTCTATATATGTTCCTATATTAAATATCATAACAAATACTTTTACTAATTGGATATTTTGGACACCTATAAAACTTACGACTAAGATTTTTTCACTTTATGAAGCTTTTAAACAAAAATTAAATCTACATAAGCATTAAACACTAGCTGAAGAATTATTATCACTTGAAGACTCAGAAAATGATACCTATATTCCTATTTGCTTCATTTTTCTATTATACACCATAACGTAACCAAGCAGCAACATTCTTAAATTCTCACAATAAATATTTAATTAATAACATGAAAATAACCATTAATCACCAATATCCAATTCTCATAGCAAAATTAATGAAACGTGAAATATAATGGAAATACATGCATTTAATAAATAACAACAATATTTATTATGTGATTCACACATACTTTTTTATCAATGACATTTGAAAAATCATTCCATTTTTTATTTTTATTTATGTTATGTGATTCACACGTACTTTTATCAATGTTTAAACAAGGAGAAGAGACTACTAAAGTTAACGCAAACATCTATTCCAAATTGTCAAACTATAGCAAAATTAGACAAATCTAGATCCTTCTGTCAGGCACAATAATTTATTTAGACAAACCTAACTGCCTACATTTCGCACACTAGGGTCATCCACCAATCCAAGATTCATAGGTAAATAACTAATAATTGCAAAATTGAAGGATATGTGAGATTACTGAGAACAAGTTGCCACTTGAGGATGAAAAAGCAAGAAGAATAGAAAATTTTCATGAAGATAGAGGAAGAATGAAGAAACAATTAAAGAGCATATAGGAAGTGCAAAGAAACAATTGTCCTTGGATAACAAGAATTTGTTGCAAATTGGGAATTTTATGACATGCGGGATTAGCTAAGGAGAAAATTTGGGGGCAATAAGTTTTTGATTCTTTAAATAATGAAAATGTCAATTCATTTAAAAATCTGAAATTAATATTTTTATTACACTTTAGTTGCTATGTTGGCATCTAACCTTATATGGCATACCCAGATGAACCAATTTAACAAGGATGTCACATGTATTTGATAGAGGTGTCATAGAGTGACTCTTTTTGGGTTAACTTGTTCTACTTTGGAAAAGTTAGTGGGTTAACTAGTACAAGAGATAATGGAAGGGACCATCTTATATTTTTTTGGCAAAAGTTAAGGGGTAAAACAGACCTTTTGCTAAAATTTTTTAACATAACAAGGATTATTGAAGTATAAGAATATTGTGTAATGGACAAGTTTTACAATCTCTAAGCTAATATTCAAAAATAATATATAATATAACATAAAAAAATTTGTTACACTCATTTTATTATCAAAGTTATGGATTTCCTATTATATCAGTTAGTATAATGAATATCAATCAAGAAAATAGTACAAAAATATGTGATTCTATATTGGGTTATTATTTTGGAATGCATCAATTGGTATAGTAAATATTGAATGATACTAAATATAAAATCATAATTTAAAAACTTATTTAAAAAGTTACTCTCTCTCGCTTTTGATAACTTGCTCTCTCTCTCTTGATTTGCAGTTTACTTATTCAATCCTTAATTTCACCTTCTTTGATCTGCTCTTATGTATTACTATTGTGTCTAGTTTTTGTTGCTTTTTAATTGCCTCGTATCTTTATTTTAGTTACAGATCCTTGTGTTTTGATCCAAATGTGAGATAAATTGAGTGGAAATAATGTGAATATTACACGAATGTTAATTGGATTATTTTTTAAATTTTGCATAAGGGTTGAAGGGAAAATTCACGTAAATTTTGCATGAAAGAAGAAAGGTGGTGACATAACTTGTCACCATCGTAAGTCACCCCGTGACCCTTTTTTCCTTTAATTTATTAACTTATTATGTGTCATGTACAGGAGGAACGACTCAAAAACCTAGACTTAAAATAAACTACAAATGGAAAGACTAAGGGAGTTGGCGGCACACTAATTCCATCATACACATCTTTCACACCAAACAGACTCATTTGGGGAAAAAAAGAGAGGAAGAAAGAAGATGAAGAAGGGAGGAGAGAAAGCAGAGATCAGTCAGGTGAGACGAGGAAGAAGAACAGCAGAGAGGTTGAAACAACTTGAGCATTCAATCATCTAGGTAAAAACCAAGCAGAAGCAGAAGGCAGGAGCCAATGCAAAAAGTTTGAGAGTGTAGGAGACCACCGCAACTCTCTTATTTGAACACTTGTTTGCTTGTACTATTTATTATTATTTTATTGTTTTACTGAACTTGCTCCTCTATTAGTTGATAAACTCATACTCTGTTAGCTTTTAATAGTTTATTTCAATTATTCACTTGGTCTATTGTTTTAATACTTCTCTTATACTAATCAAGATGGGATTGAAGATTTAAATATAATGAGCCTTGTTATTTCTGTGATAGGTTGATCTCTTTTTCTTGACGATTAATGTAGCTATTTTAGTCAAATATGCATGATTAAGGGACTACATTAGTCTCTTATGTTTGCTATAGTTTCTAAACTTAATGGATGTAATAGCATGATCAAACTTTGCATCATTTTGGTATTAAACAAAGGATCAAGATAAGAAGTTTAATATGGAATGAAAAACTATAGACACTTAAGTTAAGAATTAGAAATATATTAACTTAAATGGTAGTTAATAGTCAGGTTTCCAAAATTAATTCGGATGATAACTTGTTGAATACTAAAGTTACAATTAGTTTATTACTAGAGTTGAACCTAGAACCTAACTGTTAATTTTAGTAAGATGACAATCCAATTTCCCCTTAGTCATCCATAGGAGATTAAATTAGTGAAACTAATTCTCAAGAGTTTTCCACTTCAGTTAATCTATTCATTTTTGCTCCCAGTTAACTCCATTTACTTTTTAGTTTAATTTTGTGATTTCTTTTAAAGCCTTCACTCAATAAATCGGGATAGAGTATTAAGGATTGCATCTGTTTTATTATTTTCTTCAATGTTAATATAAGTGAACCAATTTCACCTCTGTAGAAGACAACCATGGTAATCAACTACAACCACCTCGTATACTTGCGAGTAGGATAACCAAGGAATTTTTAGAACTTATTTTGGGCATAACATTTACCCTTGGTTGAAGTTTTCAGTATTTATCTACCAATACTAATAATAACCCAACTACTTTTGTTTTGTAAAATAACACTTATTTTGCATTGTCTACCTACCTTAAGTTAGAGTCCTCAAAGATTAAAACTTAAGTTTTTTAGAAATTAAATAACTATATTCAAAAAATGGAGGAAAAGACCTACAAGTTTAAAACTAAGTTCTATAAGTTATCCCCAACTGCATTGCTAATCTATAATCAATTCAAGAAGAGTATGTAAAGGAAACTCTCTACTAAGAGCTAAACTATTAACTAAGACATAAAAAAATCATAGTAGCTTAACAACATCAACACTCTTACCTTTCACTACACGAGCTATTTCCCATTCAAATCAAATGAGTTCCGATCTAATTATAACATTCCTAGCAAGTTTGACTTCTTTTAAAAAATATAATCTATTCCTTTATCTTGGCTAGTGTGTTTTAAAAAATACATAATTGTCTCTATGCTTATCTCTTAGTCTGTTGGACCCCGTTATTAGAGTCTAACTCCTACTTGCTCTGATACAAACATCTGTTAGTCCCCACTTCCGGCGTCTAACCCTTTTATGCTAAAATCATCAGACTTATCATTATCAGGTCGTCTTCTCAACACCTTACACATATATTTGCTTCAGGACTATTAGTATAACTTTTCCTATAGGTGTCCAACCTAGGGTATCTTTGGATAGATTTAAAGAGCACTCCAAAATCTAAAACTTTCATAAAGGCCTCGAAGGCCAACTTTATCTTCTAAAGGGTCGAAAATGGGACAGAAGATATGCGGTGAACAGTGACCCAGAAGGAGTTTGGGAAACACAGACGATGTTTTACAATTGCCATAATTTTCTCTAGAGGGATCGGATCAAGTTATTCTTTATATGGTTGGAAAGAGGATTTCAAGTTATACAACTTTTATGAAGACTACAAATGTCAATTCTATCTTCTGAGGGGTCAACAATGGGACAGAAGATAACCATGAACAGTAACCCAGACGATAGCGTGAACAGTGGCACAGATGAAGTCTTGTGTAACACAGACAAAGTCTGTGAACAGTAACACAGATGATAGTTTGTGAACAGTAACACAGACGATACGCTGTGAACAGTATCCTAAACGATAAGCTTCAACTCATATTACTTCTTAACTCCTTCTTATAATCCTTGACCTATGAACTATCCTCTGTGATTTATCGTCTGTGGTTGATTTTTTCTCTTCTATGTTTGACCCTTTATCGTCTGTGGTCTATCCTCTATGTTTTATCGTCTATGTGATGACGTGTCCTCTGTGTTTTGATGTCATCACAGATAATACTTCTTCATTCTATTCATCCTTCCCTCTATGTTCTATCGTCTATGTGATGACACGTCCTCTGTGTTCTGACGTCATCACAGACAATAATTTTACTCTCTACTCATCCTTTCCTCTATGTTCTATCATCTATGTGATGACGTGTCCTCTGTGTTCTAACGTCATCACAGATGATACTTTACTCTCTACTCATCCTTTCCTCTATGTTCTATCGTCTATGTGATGACGTGTCCTCTGTGTTCTGACGTCATCACAGACAGTAATTTTACTCTCTACTCATCCTTTCCTCTATATTCTGACGTCAGCACAGAGGATACCTCTACTCTTCATTCTTCCTTACCTCTGTGTTTTGACATCATCATAGAGGATACTTATACTCTTCAATCCTCCTTGCCTCTGTGTTCTGACGTCATCACAGAGGATACTTCTCCCTCTAAGTTTTCCTTACCTTTGTGATGTGACGTCATCACAGAGGATACTTCTACTAAATTTCTCCTTGCGTCTAACTTATTTATTGTAACACATTATCCTCCTTAACTACTCTCATTTATTCCAAACTCATGTCAAAATCAACTAAACATGATCATTTCTCGTTTCTCACTCCTCAAAAATTGATTTGGCTCATCACACGCAACGTGAAAAAATCTTCACCATGATCATAATCATGCGCAGAAATATATACATATATACTTCATTCATTCCAAATGAGTATTTTTTTTACAAGGCTTTTATAACCTTACAAGTCTTAATACGCCAGTACACTTTAGTCTAATACAACTTGAAAAGTGGCTAAAGCCTTAGCTATCAAAAATCAATCCTAAGAATTACAAAAGAATATTTGCAGACTGGGTGCTGCCTTGCATCCTGACTTACTCACTCTCTTGTGCTTCACCTGAATTTGACAGAATTTGGAGGGGGTGAGCTTAAAGCTCGTGGGTAGCAGGTTTATAACTTAGAATAAGCAGAAAAACTTCTTACACAGATAAAACATATTTAGTTTCAAAACATGCATGCATTCATCTTGACAAACAAATCATGAGCACATCAGAATGGTTTGGGTAAGTCCGAATTCATGACGCACTACACATTTCCATATAATGGTTCTGTGTAGCCGTAAACTTGAGGGAGTCCTTGGAGGAGCTCCATGCCACTAGCGGGCAGGCGGGAGAAGCCTATTCTTGGGTCAACGTGCACGTGACGGTTCTTGAGGGACTACCACAAA
>JANIIA010000010.1:19239565-19256790 GCA_027478495.1 Erythroxylum alaternifolium | reverse complement strand
CTAGTTTTCTCTGCTTTCCCGCAGCCCCTTTCTTCACCAAAAGACTAACTTGAGCGTCGGAGAGGCCTATCGGGAAATAACCCCCGACGTGCCTTCTTTGTTTTGCAGGAATCCTCAAGCCAGAATTCTCGTGTTCAACAATTGTCTCCATAGATCCAAACGGCAACGTGCAACCTCGTCAGAATCCGGCTGAACCACCACCCATTCAATCTAAAACCAACTTCATTTATTTTTCCCTCATAAATTTTATAATTCTTAAAGTTTGGGCGCACTTAACTAAAAATCAGATGATTTGGGATTGCTTGTGTTAATTATTCTTGAACTTGGGCCTAAGTTGAAGCAAGAGTCCATCTTCTAAAAAAGAAATCAACATCTACTGTTGTGTTTCACCAACTAAATTCATTGCACTAATAGAAGTTTGAATATGCATGTGTCAATAAACGTCCAATGTTGTGTTTTACCTTTCTTTGTTGCAACTTTTAGATTTGATATTTTAATTTTAGTTTATATTTTTTTTAAAAAACTTGTTTTAATATAACTTATTAAAAATTATTAAAATAAATTAATTAAATAAGTAAAATTTTATTTCTAAATTAATTTATGCTTACTAATACACATTTAATTTTTATTTCAAGAATAAATATTTTAAAATTAATTTCATGTATTCTAAAACACCAGAACCTAACAGAACGTTGATAATTTTGAAGTTGCAAATCAGTCCGTAACAAACTAAAATGCAAGTCATTATGAGACAGGGCTAAAAAAGAACTCGACCAGGGCTCTAGGTAAAATTGAACCTTTCATATTAACTTGAGCTCCAATTAAAACTTTTTTTTTTCGTGAACAGTTCAAAATGTTTTGTCAGTATTTGAAATTCGAGTCCAAAATTTAAACTATAAGAGGACAAGAACCTAGATCAAGTCGATCATTAACAAGAGTATTAACATATCAAAATACAAAAGTTCAACATCAAAGTAAATAAAACTGCGAATAGAGATGGTCACGAATCTTGTAGTAATCTTCGCATAAAGGGCCTTCAACGACAACCTGTTGGGTACCAGAACCACTACCCTGCTGTAAACATAACAACAAAGATAAAAACAAAATTTCAGGACAAGTTCTATAATATCTTCTAAATTTTAGAAAGGTTGACAGTAAAGTCAAGAGAGACACCTTCTGCCCCGGATTGCCAACTTTTCGCAATGTCACAAACTCTCCACACCGTAAAGCTCCACCAGCAAACTCTACCTGCAAAAATCATAGCTCCTTATATTTGAGAGAAAATACCAAAATATTTCTTGGAGCAATGACTCTAAACCACAAGGGCATTAGTTGAACCTTGGAGGACAGCAATGATAAAGTAACTTTTTTTTTTTATTAATGGTGAGACAGTGAAATTGGTCTCAAAAGTGTTAGAATACCTGAACACCTTTGCTTGCAAGATATTGTTTGAAATCAGCCATTTTCAAATCACCCACAAGGACAGATTTGTGATGGGGTGGTGTGGTCGAGATAGGTAGTAAAGACAATGTGCCATTTTCGGTCTTCCCTACCTCAGCATCAACCCAAGCAATTTCATAATCCCCTAACTAACAATGCAAGCATGAAAGCAAATCAGAAAATAAACAAAGTTAATATCTGTCCAACAACATAAATATCCGTTTTAAAAAAATAAAATAAATATCAATGAATTCTGGTGCTACCTTTTTGAAAAGCACATTGCTCATCAGCTTTTCAGAAAGTTGCACCTACATGGAAAAACAATGAAGTACAAAACTGAATCACTGAAAATTGCAGGTATGGTAGATAAAGAGAATGTTCTAGTCCAGATATATATACCTTATAGGCACAAAAATCAGAAGTAACATCAACCGTCTCCTCAATTTGGGGTGAATAAACATGAGGGCAGACGTGTTTCAGGCAATGTTGTTTTAAATGCTCGGTGGCCTCTGCTGATCCATGAACCAAAACCTCCACAGAAGGAAAAATAAACAAGTATAAATAACTGCACAGGGATCTGAAGCTTCATAAATCCCTGTTCTCTAAGCTATTTCAAAGTTGAAAAAACAGAAAACAACCCTAAATTACTCTAAATATGCCCTAATGGAACTTTCATTATGTTTAAGTTACATAATATAAAGGATAGAAGAAACACGAGCCACAACATCAATAAACTGGATATCTTCAGCTTTTACGTAGTATCTGTTGTGCTGAATCAGAAACATATTTAGTGTATGAATAAGTAGAGAGATATTTTCTTACAAGTTTTAGAGGAGCCACATGAGCAAGTATTGATTTAATTGATCTCCCATCAGAACGTCCCTCATAATCGATGTAAATCAAAGAACACCTTACTTGTACCTGATCAACATTGTAAAACATGGATTCAGGAAACAACAAAATTAAGATGCATAAACCAATATAAAAAAGCACTCTTAACATTGTAACTAAAATCAATATTTATCCTTCCTAGCCCATAAAAACAGTGATAAAACAAAGCCTAATTCCACCTGAAAAGCATCTTATAAGGATTATTTTGCTCTTGCTGTTAGGCAATGAGAGATATTTAAAACACTTAATACATCACTTCATGCTTAGAATTGGACAACTATAATGTGAAGTTTGCAACAATAGATATCTGTGGTGAACCAACATCTAGTATATAGGGCTGACTCCTACCATGATAAAACTGGGCCCAACTCTACTCCAAAAGGTACCTTCATGCTTAGAAATGTCCAAGCCTTATAAGGCTTATTTTGCTCATACTTTAAGAAATGTGGGATAGTTTACCACAGTTAGCAATCTGTACATGAGACAGAGAAAGCCCACAATGAAATGATGAAATCACATCACGCCAGTATAAGGGAAATTTTTCCATAAAAGGAGGTGTTTGTAATTGTTTTTGCACGAGGTTCACTGAGCACTGAAAATGGTGGAGATACTACATAATGGAACAACTAGACTCCCACTAGAAGACAATATTTTCATACACAGGTCATGATGAATGTTAATTACACACTCGGATCATAAAATGGTGATTGGTTTGCAGGAAACTGTTTGAAAAATAAAATTAAATATAACAAGTCCAAAAATGTATTGCAGCACTTCCAGATTTGTGCTGCCTGGCAAACAAACAGGAAAAGACATCGTCTATAAAACCCTGGAGAGTAGCATAAGCCAGAATTCAACTTACAGTTAATTCACTGGAAACGACTTTTGAAGGTCGTGTATCGAGTATCAAATTAGCAGATCCTTCATCAAATTTTCCATTAGCATCTACACCAACCTGAGATAATAGCTGGACTATCAATAACATAATAGTAACAAAAACGACGAAACAGATACAGCAGCTGGAATATGAAATTTGCATTATGTAGATCATCATGTACAAAAGCATGCGGTAGAAATTGCGTATAAACAGGAAGATGACACAACCTAACTGAAAATACTGAAATTTCATGCCATGAACATAGAATAAAATGAACCAAAATGTTAATCCTCTTGAAATAAAAAACTACGATAGTGTTCTGTCATTTAGCTAGTTAGAGTCTATCAATAATTAGGATTTAGAAAAAATTGGCGTTCATGTTGCTATACTTATTTAATTTCCCTACCATACAGCCACAGTGAGATGCTCTCATCTTGGTTGAAGCCGTATAAACCAGACCCATTACATGTAATTTGAGTTTATTCTTACACATTGTAAAATGATTTAAATTCAGCCAAATACTAAAAGTTCCCCAGAAACAAGCACAGAGAATATACACAAATGAGCAAATGTATGTTATACTAAATTGAAAACCACCCAAATAGAGCAAAAGAATATTCTATAATTATGATATCCATCCATCCGAAAATAAAATGCTTGAAGTCAGAAGCTAATCAGAACAGATACAAATTAGTCTGGACCGGTCTGATATGAGACAACTTATTGATCAAGATATACTTCTAAACATCCAAAGATTAAAAAATTGTGAACAGCAAACATATTCACAAACCACAACAAAAGCCAATGATTGGCCAATGCTCCACCCCAAAAAAAAGCGCAGATACAGGCACAAGGAATGAGAAGTTTCATGCAGGAAATTTTACATGCATAGCTGCATGATCCATGTCTTCATCCTTTATGATATAATCATCAGGATTTATTACTTCACCAAAATCATCCCATTCAGTGTTACTTTCAAAGAATGGAAACATCGGGGCAACACTTGTGGATGGAGAAACAAATCCATCAATTAGTACGTCCTGGTATCCAGTTGCATGTGGACCAACCACTGTAAGATGCAATAAGCAATTAGATAAGATAATGGTAGTTGGATAAAGTAGGATGTTAGTTGAAAGGCACAATATAGATCCAATCAATAACCTAAAAATGGTTATGGAAGAAGGATACCATCTAATGAAACATTCATGTTTCCAGTATCAATGACCATTGGATCATTCAAATTGCTATCTGCAACATGAGATGTTTTTGATTCTTCCTCTTTAGCAAGACTAGCTTTGAGCTCCTCTTCCTTCTTTATTCTCTTTTGTTCTTCTTCATAAGCAATTAATTCATCACCAACCAAAGGAACCCTCTTTGACATTGTAACTTTAACGGCTTTTGGAGGTGGATCAGCCTGAAGCATACGAGCCAATGTACCAAACTACAGATACAAAAAAAAGTGTGAGCGTATGCCTGTTTAATACAGGAAATTACAAAACCTGGAAAGATTATAGAGCCAAGCCTCAGAAATACACATGCTGGCCAAGGGCAGGAAGAGTTAGCCAACACATGTACCTTTCCTAATGTAAGGTGTAATTGACAAAATGATGAGGAATGAAATCAGTTCTATTTACTTCGTTATTAAGATTCATCATTTGAAATGGAATTGCGATATTTTAATTTTTCATTACTAGTTTAGGATTTAAGTTTATTAGAAAATAACAAGAATCCTTATTAGAGTATGACTATATTCCTATTTTTGAAGATTTAGTATGAATTCCTATTCTTTTTTATTAACGTGCTAAAACTTGTATAATATACATGTATTTCAATGCTTCACTAATAATGATAGAATAAACAACTTTCCTTTACTCCGAATGATTCTTAACTAATTAAGAGTGATTCCTAAGCTCTAGAAAAAATTTCTATACATCTATTGGCATGATTCTACTAGTTTTTTGTACTTCAAATTCTAGGTGTTATTCCTAATTCTTAATATAAACTTTGAGAATGATTCATACACATATCCCGTTGTTTTAATTCCTAATATAAATTTCCACTTTAAATTTTTCCATCAAAATATGAATTCTTCTGTCCATCCCACATCAATTTGGTATCAGAGTTTTGGTTCAACAATGATTGCAAAAGTGAAAGGGCATGTAAAGGATTATTAAGCGATCAAAAGCAGGATGATTCTACAAATTATTGAGAGGTTGGACAGCCTTAAAGCCCATTTTCAACAAGTTACAACTCCCATAATACAAATCATAGGGGTGCTACTAGACCTATCACTTTGTTTTGTTGGAAAATTGACAAGAATTGCCTAAATTAGTGGGATCCAAGTCAATTCCCTATTTTTCATTTATTACCTTTTCTATTTAGGATCCTGATTTCTGAGTTGATTTGTCTAAATATTTCCCTATTTTGATTCTATATATTTGTATGGTCTAATCAATAGAAGATATAGAAAAACACATTCATAGAATTCTCTATTTCATGGTATTAGAGTCTAGCTTTCCTGTTGGCCACTTAAATTCTTAAAAATATTTCTCCATTGCTACTAAAACCATGTCGAGAGTTAGCGTGCCACCATCAACTATAGAATCTTCCTGCGATTTCCCTAGCAATAATAGTGGTATAACCTTTTCTTCTTTAGTAGATGTTTACCCAACACATACTAAATGGGTCAAATTTTCGTGAATGGTTCCAATCTGTGTTGTTAGTTGTTTGAGGAAAAGGGAAAGAAAGTTATTTTACTGGTTAACTTTCCTCTCGAGCCAAGACTAATGTTGGCTTAAAGACGTGGGAAGCCAAAAACTCTATTGTCATGGCCTACATGATAATCCCATGTAGCCTCAAATCAGTCCCACTTATCTATACTATAAGATAGCACATGAGATGTGGAGGGTAGGACATGAGATGTATTCAAAATTTAAAAATACTTCTCAGTGTTTAGAAATTTGTTTCACTCTTCAAAACACAAGGCAAGGAACAAAATCTGTGACAGAGTACTACAACAAACTAATTGGATTTTGGCAAGAGATGGATTTGTTTTATGCAATTCCATGGAAGTGTGCTAATGATGGGTTACTCTATATTCAAGTACTTGAGAAGGATCGAGTCTTTGATTTCCTTCAAGTTTTAAACAAAGATTTAGATGAAGTACGTGGGAGAATTCTGGGAACAGAACCCCTACCATCACTTCGAGAAGCCTTCTCCGAAGTAAGATAGGAAGAAAATAGGAAGAAAGTGATGATGAGCACAATCTTGCTCGCAGCCATCAAAGAAAATCCACAAAGTTTTGCTCTTCCCACAAATCGTCCAATCTCCTCTAATACTGCAGGTCAAAAGTCAAATGAGAACAAATTGTGGTGTTGGAAACCTCAGAGTAAAAGAAGAAACAATCCTACTGCCCATGCAGGTGAATCCGTTGCAGAGACCAAGAAGACAAACACTGCAGCATTTACTCCAAAACAAATGATCTTGAAGACCCTTCTTAACCAACAAAAAAACCTACATTCGTCAACCACGACACCCATGGCATCCATGATTCAACGTCTCAGCTTTTTTTATCACAAAAGATTGTCTTGGATGCCGGATTATTGACACTGTATCAGATCATATGATGGGTTCACTAACCTTTTTTTCTTGTTATAAAAAATGAGTTGATAATTTGAAAGTCTCTATGGCTAATGAAAGTACTTCTTTAGTGGTTGGAATTCGAGATGATGTTTTTACTGCATTTGTCTTGAAAAATGTGCTTCATGTTCTTAGTTTAAGATATAAGCTTCTTTCTATTAGCAAGTTAACTAAAGATCAAAATTGTACAGTAACCTTTGTGTGTGATCATTGTATTTTTCAAGATCCGTATTCGGGAAGATGATTTGCAGTGCTGAGGAACAAAATGGTCTCTACCATATGATTGGTTCTCCCACTCCAAAAGCAACTACATCTGTTTCTGTGTCTAGTTCATCTAATTTTGATGTGATTTATGGCATAAACGTTTAGGTCATCCTAGTTTTTCATATATGAAACATATGTTTCTGAACTTGTTCATCAATAAAGATCTTTCTTCTTTTTCTTGTGAATCTTGCATTCTTGCAAAACAACCTAGGAGAAATTATCATGTTCATGACTACAAAACATCAAACCTTTTCACCTTGTTCATAGTGATATTTGGGGGGCATCACAAGTTGGTGATTTAACTGAAAAAAGCTGGTTCATTACCGTCATAAATGACCACACACAAGTCTTCTGGGTCTACCTTTTGAAAGAAAGATATTATGTTGGGTCTATTTTTCAACAATTCCACAAAATTATAATAAAATGTTTTCCAATCTGATGTCCATATTCTTTGCACAGATAATGGAGGAGAATATTTTTCACATATTCTAGGGAATTATTTCATTGATAATGAAAATTTTCATCAAAGTTCATATACCTATGCTCCTCAGCAAAATGGGGGTAGCTGAGAGAAAAATCCATCATTTGTTAGAAGTTGCCCAGTCAATTATGTTTGAAAACTTTGTACATCATCATTATTGAAGTGATTCTGTGCTAACTGCTTCTGACCTTATTAATAGGCTTCCTTCCAAAACTCTAATTTTTTAGACTTCTATTAGTTTTCTCAAAAAAAATTTTCCTCATGTCAGATTTACAAATGTTATAATCCACACTTGAAAAAAATTCTGTTATGATGTCACATTCCTTGAGAATCAGTCTTTCTTTTCCCATGCTTCTCTTCAAGGGGAGAATTTAAATGAAGGTGATCATTGGGACCTATCTCTAGACTTGTTTCATTACCGAATCCATCACTTTGTCTCCATCCTTACAACACACACCCACAAGTGACTCAGGTCAAGGGGGAGAACCACCTCAACAAACACAACAACAGAGTGAACAACTTGTTTACTCAAGGAGACCACAAGTTACTCAACAAAACCAAACATCTGAACCAGAATAGGATCCCATATCACAAGATTCACCTCAAGGTACTATTACAGTAGAAGATCTTGACATTCCCATTGTTATCAAAAGGGGGTAAGGTCTTGTTCTTAACATCCAATTTCAAACCATTTGTCATATTGCAACTTGTCTAATAAGTATAGGGCATTTGTCTCTCAACTTGATAATGTGAAAACTCTTGCCAACATACACAGCATTGAGAGATTCAAGATGGAAAGCTGCAATAATGGAAGAAATGAAGGCCTTGAAAGAAAATGACACATGGAAAATTGTTGACATGCCTGAAGGAAAAAAACTAGTAGGCTGCAAATGGATCTTCATTGTGAAAGTTGGTTCCAATGGGAAAATAGAGAGATACAAGGCTTGCTTGGTTGCTCAAGGTTATACACAAACCTACAGCCTTGATTACGACGAAACTTTCGCACCTGTTGCAAAATTGAACTCTATTCGCGTTCTCATATCTATGGCAACTAATTTAGACTGGGAATTACACCAAATGGATGCGTCTCATGCCTTCTTAAATGGGACTTTTAAAGAATAAGTTTCCATGAAGTTACCACCTGGTTTTTGAAGTTTAAAAAATCTCTCTAGGGGTTAAAACAATCTCCCAGAGCTTAGTTTACCCAATTAAGCACAGCTATGAAGCAATTTAGCTACACACAAGGGCAAGCTAATCATACTTTGTTCACAAAGCAATCAAAGGATGGGAAAGAAATCGATCTTGTGTATGTTGATGATATGGTGATCACAGGTGACGATAATAAAGAGATAGCAAATCTCAAGAACCTACTGCAATCTGAATTCAAAGTCAAAGATCCTGGGAGGCTTCAATATTTTCTTGGAATTGAAATAGCCAAAAATAAGTTAGGCATTTCCATTTCCCAAAGAAAATACACCATAGATATATTGGAGGAAACAAGAAAATTGGGTTGTCAACCTGCAAACACACCACTAAAAAAGAATTGGAAGCATAAGATTTCTAAGGATGACCCTCCAACAAACAAAGAAAGCTATCAAAGCTTGGCTGGAAAACCTGTCTACCTATCACTTACTAGGCCTTACATTGCCTATACTGTTAGTATGGTCAGTAAATTTATGCATGCTCCCACCAAGAGGCACCAAGATGCAGTTGACCAGATTCTTCAATACTTAAATTGAACACATGGAAAGGTTCTTCTGTTTAAAAAGAGTGGAAAAGAAACACCACCACCAAGTAGAAATCCAACTAACACGCAAGGTCTGGAGCGGTCCAGTACTCTCAACTGTTTTAAAAAAAGTGACAATTGAGAAGTTGAAGTGTTTGCAGATGCAGATTAGGCAGGGTCAGTAGAACATACTAAATCCATGACAGACTATTGTACAAAACTTTGGAGAAATCTTGGACATGATGTTACATGGCGGAGTGAAAAATAGAATGTTGTAACTAAAAGTATCTTAAGTAAAATATAGGGCTATTACACAAGGTATTTGTGAACTAATCTGGCAAGAGAGACTACTGTCATATTTAAATTTCCCATTGCAGCATCTTATGAAGCTATATAGCAATGATAGAAAGTCAACCACTGCAATTGTTCATAACCCTATACAACATGATGGCATGGAGCATGTTCAGATTGACAGGAATTTCATAAAGACAGAGGTAGGAAGTGGAAGATTAAGTTGTCCTATGTGCCAATTGGATCACAAGAAGTTGATATTCTAACTAAAGTGTTACTTAGTGCTGAGTTTGAATCAAATGTATACAAGCTGTGAATGTTTGATATACATTCACTAGCTTGAAGGGGAGTGTTGGAAAATTGATAAAGGATTGCCTCTATTAGTGGGATCCAACTCAATTCCCTATTTTTCATTTTATTTCCTTTTAGGATCATGATTTCTAAGCTGATTTGTCTAGATATTTCCTAGCATATTCCCTTAATTGTTCCCTATTCTGATTGTCTATATTTGTATAGTTTAATCAATGAAAGATATAGAAAAGCACATTTATAGAATTTCGTATTTCATGTTTTAATTCGCTTTATAAATTTCACCTTAGATATGAATCCGTCTATCCATCCTAAATCACAATGTCAAAGTGGACAATCACATTTGTCATTTTAGCATGGATGGTCCAAGAAAACAAATACCGAAGCACACTTGGTCAATCACTAAAGTCTCTTCAAATCCATAGATCAAAAGATGCATCATTATGTTTAAAAACAAACATTTCCAAAATATTCCAAGCACCTACCTGACCTCTTTCTGTAAAAAGAACAAGGTTCTTTGCATCAGCAGCCCATTCAACAAATATATCATGAGAAAAACCTGCTTCCAAGCTCGCCATTGATGCTAGAACAACCTAAAATATGTCTAATAAGCCACCACATTCAAATATCATTGACTATAAGCATCTATCTGCTTTTCTGTGGGCATATTGTATCTAACCTTCGGACCAGTAGGAACAGTATCAAGTTCGCTCTTGTTGATTAGAAGATTCACATGCCTGTAAATTTGATATAAATTTTTAGCAAGTGATTGCACCTAGGAGAGTTAAAAGTAGGACTGCAAGTGTCAAGCAATGCAATCTAGAAAGGCAAACTTGTAAGCAGAAAACTAGAAGATGAAAGAGAAATGCACACAAGTAATGTATCCAACGTGAAGAAATTAACATTACACGAAATTAAAGACTTACTTCAAAAGAAAAGCATTATCTCGTGAAGTTTCAAAAGACTTTGCTATGGCATCACTCATCCACTCCAAGAAACTCTTCACATAGTCAATAGTGCTTGATGCAACATAAGTTAGAAAATATATGGGATAGTTCAAGAGTCGTTGTGCCCAAAACTGCAATTTGCATTAGAGGTAGATTTAAAATTCTAAAATAGTTACAGAGCACGTGAACAATGCTGTTTCTATTGGTCCCTTACCTGTTCCAATATCAAGATAAGCTCCAATACCCTACCAGCAGTATCAACAGGAAGTAATACATTCCCACCCGCTTCCAGAGTTTTCAGAATAGTTTTCTCTGAAGTGATTACAAAAACGATCATGGAAATAATAGATTCATAATTCACTTCAAGGGCTTGAAGAAAATTAGTGAGCATAAACCAATTAAGGAATGCTTTGATTGGGACAATTTTTGGAAAGAAAAAATTAACTACAGGCCCCAGATATAAAGTACCTAGAAATTCCTTGTCTCTTTGTTGCCTAGGAGGCTGGTTATTTAGAGCATTGTAAGCATCAGTAATTAGAACAGCAGGTCGTATAAAAGACTCCAGAACAGTTCCATTCAAATGCCTGGTAAAACCTACAGAAGTTAGATTTGTAACAGTCTTGTAGTAAACAAATGTAGAGAGTGATTCACCTTTCTCTGCGATGGTTAAAGTCAACAGCATACACAACATCCTCACCATCCTTTGTTATCTTCCATACAGTGCCTCCCAAGAGATGGCCAGCTACATGAGGAGCAACAACTATGCCCTCCCCTTTTCCTAAAATGTTATAAAAGAGTAACTACCCTTGACCTATATCGATGGCATAAATTGATGGAGTAGCATGAACAAACCAGAAAGGTGGTGATTCTGTGAGTAAGTTAGCCTCGTAACATGCTGGAAAGCAGCATCAATATCATCCAAAGTAAACAGATCAAACTCCGAAACTGCCTAAAAAAAAAAAAGAAGACAAAAATCTCAACAAGAAATCTTGCAAATATACAAGTGTAGGTAACAGAAGCAAAACCTACAACCTTGCGGGAAAGATATTGGTCATACATAGTGAGAAGGCCAAGTCTATAAACAGGCTCTGTGGCATAAACAGGAGCAGATAGACCAAGCTTCTTCATTGCATAAGGCAAAGCACCCAAATGAAGAGTATCTGGCTGTGATAACAGTACCGCATCTATTGTGGAAGCTACCCTAGGAATGGGAATTGGCAGTGGCACACAAAACTTAGAAGGAAAAAAAAAAAGAGTTAAAAGGAATGTGAATAATAGAAGGCAACGAAAGAAAAAGACCTAGAAAGAGGGCTCAGGAGAGACGGATCGAAGTGGTCATTCCAACCGCAGTCAATTAAGAAATTGAATCCGTCGACGGAGACTAAGTAGGATAATGGATTCTCGTTGTAAACTCCACTGAGAGGAGTGACCTGCACCAAAGTCCCCATTTGATTCTACTCCACTCCCACTGCTCTTACAATCTTGAACTGGAGTCTCTTTTCATATTTTAAGAGGGGGGAACCAGATTTTATGTAGAAATGAAAGGCCTGGCCCAGTACTACTTTTTCTTTAATACGATACGACTGATTAGAAAATAGAAATGTAGGGTTGAAAAATGTAAAAGGAACACGAGACTTGAGATAAATTTATTTTTATCTCTTTTATCCTCTTCAAAAATGACCAGCAGCTTCCCTGACCCAAAAGGAAGTGATAAGAATCTCTTATTTCGATAAACTTAATCAATTTGTTTGTTTTTATTTATGTATTTAATTCTCTCTATTTATTTTCACATTTATTAAAAATAAATAAATTTGTTTAAGTTTTTTATTTTTGCTTTTGAATTTAGCTTCTCCCAATTTTTAAATTTTATGAAAATCACCAAAAGTGATTTTTGTTTATTGTTTCTATTTTCTTCACAATCAAGTTTACTATCAATTAATATATTAACTATTAATAAGACCTATGAATAATTTAATTTAATATTAATTTATTAATTAAAATTAATTATTAATTAAATTATAAATAATTTAATTTAATTTAATTTATTTAATTTTGTATTGAATTAATAACTATTAATAAATATGATTGAATTTAAAATATCTTCAAAATATATAAAATTCAGATGAAATTTGATTTAATAATTAAAATAAATTTAATTTAGAAATAAATTTAATTTTAAATAATGTATTTTACTAAAATAAATTAATTTTTTAATGATAATTTATTAGTAAATATAATATAAGAGAATAAAAAAATTTTAATTAATTAAAAATAATTTATCTTTAAGTTTTATCTAATATGTAATTATCATCGGTTATAAAAATATTAGGGATGACAATGAGTCAGAGTAGACCGGGGCCTAGGCTCAAGCTTGAGGCCCAAAGCCCAGTCAACTTGGACCTAACATGTTGACTTTGGGACGGGTCGAGTTGTCAAGTCTAAAAAATATAACTACATTGATATTAACAACAAGAAAGGTAGGAGAGTTTTGGAGAATGTTTATTCACATAATATCTTTTTATTGTATAATCTTTGGCTTCATTTTTAGAATGCAAAAAAACTATAACTTTTATATATCTCCCCATTATATGAGATGTTTTTCGACATATGTAACAATGTTATGAATACCGTACCAGCACTAGTATCGGATTGAGTTCTGGTACGGTACTGTATTAGTACCGATCAATACCTAGTATTGTTTTGAACAATTTTTTAAATTTATAAAATAGTCTCTAATTTTTAAAAATTTTGTATAATAGTTCATTAGTATATTGTAGTGTATACTTTATAATTTTACATCAACTTTGTCTTCAAAAATTATAATAATAAAAATTTAAAACAACAATAATTTATTTATTTTTATTAATAATAATTTTCAGATATTTCATATTATAATGAATAACCACAATTAATATAAAAAAGATAATCATCATACAAATATAAAATTAAGAAAAATGTTGATCAAGTTTTAATCTTATAAAACCCTCATTATACTGCAAGTGCGTTGGTCGTGAATATAGCATATGAGGTGTCGATCTCTCAAAGAGTTAGTGAACTAATCTAATTCTAAGTTATCTAAGGCCTAAAATGATTATTAAATTGAAAATAAAAACTAAACAAAAAGTAAACAACAAGATATGTATTGCTTGAAAATGAATTCGTAAAATTAACATAAGAAACCAAAATTAGCACCACCAATTGACAATTGTAATTTAACCCAGGAAGATTAACAAGTTATGGGAGAGGAGATTTATTTTATCATTAATGCTAACTTAGTTGCTTTTGTGTTAATGTGGTGTTGGTTATAGACTGTCGAAGGTTAGATTACTCTCTCTCAACTTATAATCACTAAGCCCTAATTGATAAATCATAATTAAGTCACATTACTGAATATATAATCTCTCGATTAACAATCATCCCACAACGTAATAAGATCTTAAGCGTTCCATTAAATAACTGGGTCCTCAAATAAGATCTCTCTCCATCTAATTGTCGATTTGATTATTTGGATGATCTATTAGGTCGTTTAATTCTCATTAACCACAAAATCATTTTGCACTCGGTTTACTCTCTCGATCTATTACCGAAGCATGCAATTACAACAAATAATCACAATACCCAGATGCGTTATCACAAAAACAACTATATTAACATTAAATCAAGAACAAATATCTAAAGAAAAGTTAGAACATCCTTAACCCAAGATTCATCATCATTAATCTCATTTCACACATCAAATACATGAAATAAAAGATGGACATAAAGAAAGTAACTTGGAGGATTGGAGGTTGAAGCAGTTGAGGCTCCACCTTCTTCTTTCTCTTCTTCTCTCTTTTCCTTCTTCCTCTTCCTTGGATCTTTCCCAATGTAGCAATGGAGGCATGAAAATTTGGTTTCTTTTATGTCTTCTGTAGTCTTTTCTATTTAGGGTAAAAACTAGGTTTTACCAGGTCCCAAAAAGCCTGAAACAACCTCGCAAAGTTAAGTTTTAGAAGTCAGTTCGCGTCTATTGTCGTGTAGGCCGTGATTATGGAACTCAAGAATTGCTTCTGCCACAATCAAGGCTTGTCCATTTTGCTTTTATCAAGATTGTGGCCTATTGGCCACAATCGTGTGCCTGGATCTTCCACCAGGCTTCCTTTAAATCTTCTTCATTCTTCGATATCGACATCAAACACTAACAAATACATCAAGACCCCTCAAATATACAAAATTAAAGCTTAATAGCATGCTCTAACCCATATAACACTCAAAACACACATTTCTATCCAATTATCACAATTCTAAACCTAAGCATACATGAATTAATTAATTAACCACTAATAACATACCATAATGTGTTATGCCCAAAAAGTTCTAAAAAGACCTAGGCTATCCTACTAGCAAGTATACGAAATAGTTGTAGTTGATAACCCAGGGTCGTCTCCCACGGAGGTAGAATTAGTCAACTCAAATTAAGTTTGAAATTAAAAATAAAAATAACAACAATGCATTCTAGACATTTTATCCCGATTATTGAGTGAAAGCTTTTAAGGAAAATTAAAAAATTAAATTGAAAAGTAGACAGAATAAATTGGGAGCAAAGATAAATAAATTAATCGAAGTGGAAAAACTCTTGAGAATTAATTTCACTAATTTAATCTCCTATGCATGATTAAGGGAAAATGATTGGATTGTTATCTTACTAAAATTAATAGCTAGGTTTTAAATCGATTTAAATAATGAATTAGTCTAATTTTTGTATTCAACAAGTTATTATCCGATTTAATTAAGAAAACCCAAATACTAATTACCACTTAAGTTAATATACTTTTAGTTCTTAACCTAAATGTCCATAGTTTCTCGATTCGTATTAAACTTGATCTCTCGAATCTTGATTTAACACTAAAATGATGCAAAGTTTGGCCATTTTGTTATATCCATTTAGTTCAGAAACTACAACAATAAGTAAGACAATAGATTTGTAACCCAATCATGCATATTCAACTAACAGCTACATTAATTCTCAAGAAAAGAGATCATCCCATCGCACATATCACAACATTCATCATCATTAAACACTTCAGTTGCATTTTACTGTCAACAAAAGTATTAAAGCAATAATAAAACAGTGAATACTGAATGGCTATTAAAAGAAAACAAATAATAATTCGCTAAACTGATAAAAGTATAAGCCAGTTAATGACAAACAGTAAAATGAAAGAAACAAAGCAACAAATGTGGAACAGAATAGGAAAACAAATCATCGAATGAAGAGTTGTGGAGATCTCCACAACTCTCAAGCTTCTAGCTTTGGCTCTTGCCTTCTGCTTCAGCTTCTCACCCAGATGAATGTTCACTCAGGTTGAATGGAATTCAGCTTCAGCTCTCGCTTTCGAACTCCTAAGCTTCCACTTCTCTGCTGCTTTGCTCTTTTTCCCGTCTCACTCTGTTTCCTTTCTCTATTTCTCTCTTCCCTCTCTATCTCTCTGTTACTCCCGAATGAGTTTCCATCCCTCGGTGATGTGTGAGTGAATGGAACAGTGTCCACATGGTCAAAGATGGCTGCCACCCCTCCTTAACATACCTTTTATAGATTGTCTTTAAGTCTAGGGTTTCGTGCTTGAACGTCTGAAGCTGCTGCCACGTGTTAAAACTGCAAATAAAAACATGACTTGCATGTCTTGTGTAGCACCCCACTTCCACTAAGCACGTATTCGTACATCCCAAGGACATTTGGACGCACGCCCTGTGAAAGCGGTGTACTAGAGCAATCAAACTCATTGAAAAAATTTTCTCCCTTCAAACATCACATGCATATTACCGAAAACCACTAATCAAATTTAAGCCCATTTTCATAAACATTAAAGTCACAATTGTTATTACACTCATTGACCAACCTCATTTACAAACATTTCCAATTTGGAAAGTCATTACAAAGCAAAATTATTCACATACAATGGTAATATTTGTGGAATACATTCTTTAAGACAAAAATAACAAAAAATACAAATGCAGACGTCAACTGATTCCGACCTCTATCTTTTATCTGAATGTAGTGGTTAGACTCCAATTTGTCTAACTGGAGATCTCCTCTAAGCCTGAAAAAAATGTTGCAAATATTGGGTTGAGTTTTGCGAACTCAATGAGTGAACCATCCTCGATGACTCACTCAATCACATAACACATCAATTCATGCTATTATGTAATTCACATCATTTCACTAATTAACATGTTGAATCATATACACTTTATATTTCACATTCAGAAGTCATTCAAGCAATGCATTTCAATCATTTAAATATACATATCAATTATATATGCAATGTACATGAGACTCAATTTCAATTGTTATTGTTGTGACCGAGTGCCTATAACTGT
>JANIIA010000010.1:19228734-19239465 GCA_027478495.1 Erythroxylum alaternifolium | reverse complement strand
CTACGAATCTGAAAAACAACCACCAATCCGTGTCAAAAGAAAAGGTATTTTGCGCATCTTGTATGTTTTCGGTTATATATTATGTTGTGTTATGGTCTTTTCCGCAGCGTATTGTGAATACTTGGGCCATACGCGATCCAACAATTACTTACTAAAACATAATGCAAACTTCAACTATCACTAAGTTTTGTGTGAGCGGTCACCGAGCTCATAAACTTGCTTTTCTTTTTCACTGAATCTGCTTTCTCTCTTTAAAAACACAACTCTACATACTTTCTCTAACTAATGTCTTTCTCGTTAACAAACTAAAAGGCTTAACTTTTGGCATATATAAGTAGATGCTTTTATCCAAAACCGTTGAAGGTTGAACAAATGAAGAATTATTTGTATTTTAAAATTTTCTTGTTATATGGACAATGCTCTATTAACCATACGTTATAAGAGTTGCCACCAATACCTAGAAGTTGGTGGAAGAATTTGAAAAGAGGAGCTTCGTGAATTTTAGGTTTCGAACTAAAGCTTTGATGGTAGGGATAGTTGGGTGGGTTAGGTAATTTAGGTTCAATCAGCAAAAGAGTGTGCCTGAGCGAGACCTGTTTGCACAAGTCTATCCATTTGGGTGAGAAGCACACCCAATATTTCTCGAAGCTAAAGCTCATGAAGAGAAAGAAAACAGTTAGTTTAGCTTCATATCTTACTTATCTGTCCTAATTCATTATAGATCGGTATTTCTATTCTCAACTTGAGCTTGAGAATTGGCTCCAAAAAATAGATTCATATCATGATTTTTTAGTTGACTATGAATCAAAACAACTAGCCCTACTAACAAATGGGCACCTCCACGCATAAAAAGGAAAGAAACTAACTTTATGAAACAAAAGGAATTTGCAATTTGTTAAGAAATCACCGATTTAGTTAATATTAAAATGCTAATTAAAGTTAACAATTCCATTTTGGCTTGCTAGACATCCTTTTTGGCTTAGAACGTGGTTGCATATCAATACTTCCCCCATAAAAATGAGCCTTTTTCAGAAGGCCCACATCTTCCTTATGCAACATAGGGTTAGGACACAAGTCTGTGGCTACTGTTTCGTTTACAAAAAAATAGGGGTAAAGTTGCAACACGTCTTCGTGATTCTCCTAAGTTTCCTCATCAGTCAAATATGCCTCCTATAGAACGAGGCATTGGTCGGTCGACTAACCCTGGTGGATGATCTTGTAGTAATTCAAAATTGCTTGTGGTTGTAGTATCATTCAGTCCACATCGTCGAGCGACAGAAGTGGAGATGATGCAACAGTGGCATCACCGTGACAAGGCTAAAGCAATGAGACGTGGAACACTGGATGAATACGAGCTGAATCTAAAAGGGCGAGCTCATAGGTGACCTTCGTAATGTGCCGACAGATCTTAAATGGCTTATAAAATTGCAGGCAAACTTAGTCACCACTCAGGGATGAACTATCACCAGTTGGTAAGGCTTCAACTTAACATTAACTAGTCACCATCTTTAAATTCCTTTTCATATTGATTTCAATACGTTTGTTCCTCCATTTTGTGTTGAGCCATTAATAACTTGTCCTTTGACTGTTACAACAAGACATCACAATGAGCAAGGGAGGAATCAAGAGAAGCCATCAACAACAATCCTAAGGTGTACGATAAAATAGAAGGTAGGGATGTGTGAAAGATAACCTGAAACAAAGACTTGTTGATCAAACTGTGATGGCAGCTGTTATACCAAAATTCAGTGAGGGATAGGTATCGAGTCCACAAACAAGTTTCGTCGCATATGAAGCACCGAAGGTAAGACTCTAAGAACATATTTATAACCTTTGTTTAGCCATCTGTTTGCAGATGATAAGAATTACTGAACTTGAGTGTTGTGTCCAGGAGATGAAAAGGCTCACTCTATAATTTGCTGAGGAAAATGGAGTCGCAATCTGAAATAATCAACTTTGGGAAGCTATGGAGTCTATAGATTTTTTAGAGGAAATGAGAGGTTGAAGTTGCTACTGTGAATTGTGTCGGTAACAAAATGAAATGGGCAACCTTGGAAAATCGATCAGCCACAACTTAAATAGCAGTCTTGTCTTGTCACGTGAAGGAAGCAAATGAGTGATCAAGTCCATACTCAAATCCTCCCAGACATAATTCAAAATAGGTAAAGGTTGTAACAAACTAAAAAGCTTATGAGTAGAGTACTACTTTGTTGACATGTGTGACATTGCTTGACAAATTCATCAATATCCAAGTGCATTCTCGGCAAGTAGAATGAAGCAGCAAGTCTAGAGGCAGTGGGCTTGACACTAGAATAACCAATAGTGGGTGAGGCGTGAAATTCCATCACCAAGTGATCATAAAGCCTCGTGTCCTTTAGAATGAGAAGTCATTTAGCAAAGTAGATGAGTCCATCATGAATTGTGTAATTTGAATGATTGTCTTCTAAGTTTTGAATTTTATTAAGCAGCACTAGCCTGTCGATAATAATAGAATACAAATTATGGAGCTAAGTGAGCTAAGGCATTATTGGGATTGACAGAACCATATGAATAGGTAAGTCCACCATTGTCAACGCATTGCGACCCTGTTTTCTTTTCTTGGCTTATATATGAGTTCATAGTCAAATCCCAACAACATAGTGAGCCATTTATGTTGGTCCAGAGTTTAAATTGTTTATGTTAGAAGGTGTTGCAACTCTCCTCACACTTAAATATCACATTTTTCCTAATGTGATAAAAAAATAAAAGAGGTATCTAAAACATAAAATAACACGAACAATGACTAGCGTTAAAACTAAAAGACATTAAACTAACAAGTAGTAAAAATAATAAAAAGGAAAGGGATAAAAATACAATACGAAAGTGTGGGCGGTGGCTGTGTCGATATGGTGTGAAGCATGGCATCCTACATCAAGGGATGGAGAACAATTACGAGGAAGACAAATAAAAGAGATTAAGAAGTAAGTCTGTGTATACAAAGTAAAGAAATTAAGTTAAGTTTCACTAAAAACGAATGATAAGCAAATAACTAAAAAACAAAACAGAAATTATATAAGTTGCCTTGCATTTAGTGCTTCATTAATGCCATTAACTAGATACCTCAACCGTCATGCTCAAGGTGGATTGCTCAAAGTGTCCAATTCCACTGTTTTCTTCTCTTCATTGGGAATTTTCTCTAAGAATTTGCCAACCTCTCCCTCAGTTGCATAGACCAATAATTGGAAGCAATCATCACTCTCTTTAAACAAGTCCAACTCCTTTTCTTCTTCTTCCTGCAAAGTGAAATCAAACTATGCAGCATTAATTTGATCAACAAAAGAACAATCTTCAGAAATAGTTATAGCAATAGGTTCAACATTAAATATTGAAAATTCTGCTGTTTCTCCTAAAACAGTCATGCTTAGTTTCCCATTCTTCACATCAATCAAGGTATTGGTAGTGGCCATAAAAGGCCTCCCTAAAAGTATGGTGTGCTTCTCCACTTGCTTTTTATCCTCCCCTATGTTTAGGATAACAAAGTTATTAAAGCAAGTTTTAATCTATTTAAAAGGCTCAAAATATTGCAAGTGCACAGGTCACGAGTGTAGTATAAAAGATGTCAATCCCTTGAGGAGTTGGTGAACTAATCAAATTCTAAGTTATCTAAGAACTGAAGGATAATTAAGATGAAAAGAAAAACTAAACAGAATAGTAAATATGTGAATATGGAATGATAGAAAAAAGAACTTTATATTAAGCAAGGAAATTAAATTTAGCACCACCAATTTGACAATTAAAAATCAACCAAGAAGAATTGACCGATTATAAAGGAGGGGGATTTATCTTATCATCAATGCTAATCTAGTCACTTATGTGTTAATATAGTGTCAGTTCTAGAATATCGAGGGATGGATTACTCTCCCTTGAGTTATAGTCACCAAGCCCTAATTGATAATCCCTAATTAATTCAAGTAACTGAAAATGTAATCTCTCAATTAACGATCAGTCCACATTCTAATTAGTAACCGTGTCCTCACATGTGATCTCTCTCTTTACAATTTACCGATTCAATTAAACATGTGGTCTATCGAGTCGCTTAACTCTCTTTAATCCAACCCAATCATTATTATTCGGTTCACCCTCACAATTTATTACTGAAACATGCAAGCACTGCAATTAATTACAACATCTAATCAATCAAAATAAAAGGTAACTAGATTAACATTGAATCAATTCAAAATCCCTAAAGAGTTTATAACATCATCCAATCTAAATCCATCATCATCATCACATTCATCGTATACATTCCAATAAGAAAATAACAAGATGAAATAGAAATGTCACTTGGAAAAGATTGGGATGGATCGGGAATGTAGTAGCTGTAGCTGCCCACTCTTTTCTCTCTTCTTCTTCCTCTTCTTTCTTTTTTCTTAAAGGGTTTTTTTAAATGTAGCAAATGGAGGCTCTTTTATCAAGCAATTTCAAAACTTCCTTTTTAACTACCTCCCACATATTAGGATTGAGTCTTCTTTGGGTCTCTCTCACTAGTTTAGCCCCCTCTTTTAGGACAATCCTTTGCATACATATGGAGGGACTAATCCCCTTAATGTCACTCAAACTCCATCCTATGGCCTTTTTCAATCTCTTTATCTTAGTCAACATTCTTTCTTCTTGATTAACATCTAAAGTAGATGCAAGAATGGTCAAATATGTTTCCGCTTCACCTAAAAAAACATGCTTCAAATTTTTAGGTAACTCTTTTAGCTCTACTTTTGATGGGGTTGTATTATTCTCTTCATTGGAGGTTGTCTTTAAGAATTTCCAAACTCTTCTCGTGTAACACTGTCTAACAACTGGCAGTACTCATAAAACTCTTCAATTAAGTCAAACTCCCTTGTTTCTTCCTCTTGTAAGGCAAAATCAAAATCTATAGCATTAATCTAATCAACAAGAGAACACTCCTCATAAACAACATTAGTAGAGATAGGTTTAACATTAAAGATCGAAGATACTATTGTTTTTACTAAGATAGTTATGGTTAATTTCACATTCTTCACATCAATCAAAGTGTTAGTGGTGGCTATAAAAGATCTCCCAAGTATGGTGTGCTCTTTCTCTTGCTCCTTTATCTCCCCTATATCTAAAACTATAAAGTCTACTTGTACAATCAATCTTTCAACCTTCACCAACACATCTTTCATTATTCCTTTCGGATAACGGATTGACCTATCAGCTAGTTGCAAGCATATGTTGGTATGTGTTAATTGTCCTAGATCCAATTACATATAAATAGAATGAGGGATTAGGTTTATACTTGCTCCTAGGTCAAGCATACCCTTAACCTCCTCACCATTATCCATTGATACCTTTACGATGAAAGTCCCTGGATCTTTCAATTTGGGGGAAACTGCTGCTGAGGACCACACTTGCTACTTCAAAAACTATCACCTTTTTATATGGTGCAAACTTCTATTTTTTGGTGCTGAGTTCCTTAAAGAATTTCACATAATCTGGAATGTTCCTGATCACATTTAACAACGGTAGATTCATATTAACTTTAGAAAGCATACTATAGAGATCAAAAAATTACTCATTTTCTTTTAAGTCTTTAAGGTGACTTGGATATGGAACTGGCAATCTATAAGGATCAGTCACCTTATGCAGTCTTAAATCTTCATCACCCTTGGTTTCATGCTTAAATTTTTTTACCTCCCTAAACGTGACTTGAAGAGTCGTTCCCATTGCTCTCCTCATTTTACCCTTCTTTTCCTTTGACGAGGTTCTCCTCTTCTTAATTACCTACATTAAACATGTTAGAAGGAATCTCAATATGATTATCAATCACCTCACCACTTCTTAGAAACGTAACAACATTGGCTTGTTTGGGTTGACTGGGTAGCTTTCCTTGTTGATTTCCTTGCAATTGAGTAGTGAGTTACTCCATTTGAGTCTTATCCCTCTTTACAGAAGCTTCCAATGAATCAAGTCTTTTGTTTTTTGTCTCTTGATTATGAGCAGTCACTTGAATGAACACATTCAGGCTTTCCTCCAAAGAAGGCTTTCGCAGTATGTTATGACTTGAAGATTGCCCTTAGAACTAATTTTGCCTTTGAAAATTTTGATATGGTGGTTAAGGTTGCACTGGTGTTTGAATATGGGTCATTCTACAACTTCAGTTGAAAACCTTTAAGTGAATTTGCTTATTCTTCCTCACCTGCAAAAGATTCAAAAGAATATAAAGAAGCATTAGCTGTAGGACCAAAAGTTCCACATATACCACATACCTCATGACTCAGAGCATCTTGAAATTGTCTCATGGTTAACATTTTCACATGCTTTATGAGCTCCACTAATTGCATAGCCATTTCTTGATTTGAGCTCACTTTATGAACTCCAACTCTTCTCCCTCTCACTCTCTTTTGTTGAGAATTAGCCCCCAACATTTCAAAGATCTCATATGTTTCTTTGACCGTCTTCTCTCCTACAGCTCCTCCTGCTGTATTGTCCACTGTATACTGACATTGTTGTGTCAATCCATCATAAAAGAACTGGTTTTACATGTGGAATGGGAAATGATGGTGTGGACACTAAATGAGCAAAATTTTGAAGCATTTCTGCGCCTCATGAAATAACTCTCTCTCCATCTGAGTGAAGGTAGCTACCTTTGTCTGCAATTTAGAAGTCTTCTGCTGGGAATAGAACTTTCCCATGAACTTGTTATAAACCTCTTCCCATGCAATCAATGAACTAGGTGGAAGGGTCATCAACCATGCCTTGGCTCAATCCTTCAATCTGTATAGGAAGCACCTCATCTTGAGTTGATCTTCATCTAGGCCATCCAACGAGAATGTCTACAGAGTGGTATAAAATTCCTGAATAAAGTTTAAAGGGTCTTCATTTGGAACCCCATAGAATGATGGCAGCATGTGGTTATGGATACTCTTCAATTCATAGTTCCTAGCTGCCTCCCCCAATAGTATGCATGAAGTAGCAGTACCGATTACCAGTCTAGTATACTCCTTCATCATTGGCTGTCTTTCACCTATCTCTTGATCTTTTAGTTTCGATTCCTTGAGATTGTCTTCAACTTTCCTTGGAGGTCCTCTTATCTTATGTACGTTGTGAATAAAAGGAGTAAGTTCACCTTCCTAAGACCTCCTCCCTTGTATAAACCAAATAAAAGCAATAGTGAATTAAGAAGAAAATCACTAAAACAACTCAATAAAATAAAACAACAAAAATGTCTGCATGAACAGACAAAACAACTGACAAAATAATCAAAATCACTTTAGCAAACAAAAATAATCAAAATTAATTCAAGTTCAAAACACTAAATACCTCTTCAGTAATAGCGCCAAAAACTTATTGTACCCAAAAGTTTCTAAGAAGACTTAGGTTATCCTACTCATAAGTATACGAGATAGTTGTAGTTGATAAATTAGGGTCATCTCCCATAGAGGTTAAATTGGTCAACTTAAATTAAGTTTGAATTAAAAATAAAAATAAAATCAATACAGTCCTAACATTCTATACTGATTGTTGAGTGAAAGATTTTAAGGAAAATTACAAAATTAAATTGAAAAGTAAACAGAATCAATTGGGAGCAAAGATAAATAGATTAATCAAAGTGGAAAAACTATTAAGAATTAATTTCACTAATTTAATTTCCTATGCAGATTAAGGGAAAATGATTGGATTGTTGTCTTACTAAAATTAATAATTGGGTTCTAAATCGATTCAGATAATAAACTAGTCTAATTTTTGTATTCAACAAGTTATTATCAGAATTAATTATGAAAACCAACTATTAATTACCACTCAAGTTAATATATTTCTAGTTGTTAACCTAAATGTCTATAGTTGCTCAATCTGTATTAAACTTCATTTCTCAAATCTTCATTTAATACTAAAATGATGCAAAGTTTGGCCATTCTATTGCATCCATTCAGTTTAGAAACCACAATAATAAATAAGACAATAGATCTGTAACCCAATCATACATATTCAACTAAATAGCTACATTAATTCTCAAGAAAAAAGATCAGCCCATCACTGATATCACAAAATTCATCATCATTAAACACTTTAATCGCAAGTTACTATCAACAAAATTATTGAAGCAATAATAAAACAGTGAATGCTGAATGGCTATCAAAGGAAAACAAATAACACTCAGCTAAACTAATAAGAGTATAAATCAGTTAATAACAGACAATAAAATGAGATAAACAAAGCAATAAATGAGGAACAAAATAGGCAAACAAATTATCAGATGAAGAGTTATGGGGATCTTTAGTCCCTGTTAAGCTTCCAACTTTGGATCTTGCCTTCTACTTCAGCTTCTCACCTAAACGAATGTTCATTCAAGTTGAATTGGGATTCAGCTCCATCTCTTGCTTTCGGCCTCTCCCAAGCTTCCGCCTCTCTACTGTTTATTCTTCTTCTCGACTCATTCTATTTCCTTTCTCTCTTTCTCTCTTCTCTTTCTATCTCTTTGTTACTCCTGAATTTCCATCCCTTGGTGGTGTGTGAGTGAATGGAACAGTGTCCAGATGGTGAAAGATTGCCACTACCCCTCCTTAATATTCCTTTTATAGACTATCTTTAGGTCTAGGGTTTTGTGCTTAAACATCTAAATCTAACACATATTAAACCTGCAAATAAAACTTAAAACATTTCATGAGTGTGACTTACATGTCACTGCTGTGATATGTAAGTCATGATTGTGACATAAGTCACGGCTATGACTTATATGTCACGATCGTGCATGTTAAATACCATGCACAATTGTGGCTTAAATGTCATAACCATGACATGTTCAAGACAATTGCTAGGTGAAACGTGGAGCATGCATGGTGAATTGATGAATGAGAAGACAGCTATTGGATTGATGAAAAAGCGTGGAACATGGCTGGTTAAACATGGTTGGATGGTGTTTCATATATTTAACATGAATGATTAAGCATATATATTAATGCATGTTGCTTGGAGTATGACCATATGTGCATGGTTGTGAGAATGGAATTAACGTGAAGCATGCATGGTGAGATGATAATGTTGTAGCTAGAAAAATGAACATGTGTGTGTGCACGGAATGAACATGTTTGTATGCATTTAAACCGTGTGTGTGATGGAATTAACGTGTGTGTCTTCATGGAATTAACTTGAATTAAAAGTGTGACATGCAATTAATGTGTCACACTCATTTTTATGAAAAATTCTTTTAATTTCCGTGCAACATTCACTAGATAATCCAATTACATTCATGCAATTTTCACACCATTTTCACTCAATTTATCTCACAATAGGATCAAAACACAAGGATTTTATAACAAAAATCAAGATATGAAGGTAATTAAGAGTAATAAAAACTAGACACAACAGTGAGACTCTTCTCCTCTTGATTACCTGGACTAGACAAATTAGAAAGGATCTCAACATGATTTTCATTCACCTTTCCACTTCTCAAAATAGTTACTACTTGGGCTTGCTTGATTTTACTGGGAAACTTTCTTTCTTAATTGTTGTGCATTTTAGCAGCAAGTTGCCCTACCTAGATCTCAGTCCTCTTCATAAACGACTCCAAAGAAATGAATCTCTTATTGTTTGTTTCCTAATTTTGAGTTGTGACTTGAATAAATACATTCAGTCTTTCCTTCAAAGAAGGCTTGCTTGGTGGGTTTTGAAGTGAGAATTGGCCTTAGTAATAATTTTGCCTTAAAAAGTTTTGGTATTGTGGTTGGGGATGTACTAGATTGTTGGTCTTTTATGAAAAAATGGGGTGGTTTCTCCAACCAGGGTTGTAGGTGTTTGGGATCATTTCGCTACCTTAGCTAAAAATCATTGAGTAAGTTCACTTGTTCTTCCCTATCTACAAAAGGCTCACAATACGAACAAAAATTAACTCAATGACCACAAGCTCCATATATACCATATACCTCATTATTTGAAGCATTTTAGGGTAGTCTTGTAATTAACATCTTTACATGCCTTGTTAACTTAGCTAACTGCATAGCCAGTGTTTGATTCAAGCTCACTTTAAAAACTCTAGCTCTTCTTCCCTTTACACTCTTTTATTGAGAATTGTCCCCCAACATTTCAAAGATTTCATACATTTCTTCGATCGTCTTCTCTCACACAACTCCTCTTGCTGCATTATCCACTATGTACTGACACTGTTGCATTAATCCATCATAGAAGAATTGGTTATGCATATGAAGTGGAAAATGATGATGTGAACACTATATGAGCAAAAGTTAGAAGTGTTCCTATGCCTCATGGAATGGCTCTCCCTCTATCTGAGTGAAGGTTGTTATCTTCGTCTGCAACTCAGAAGTCTTTTGATGGGAATAGAAATTTTCCATGAATTTATTGTACATCTCCTTCCATATAGTCAATAAACTGGGTGGAAGGGTCATCAACTATGCCTTGGCCTGATCCTTCAATGTGTATAGCAAGCATCTCATTATGAGTTGATCTTTGTCTAATGTTGGACCCCGATTCTTTTCTTACTAACAAATTGTGCTAAATTCTTTTTGAGGTTTATTTTTGATTAATTCGTTGTGATTAGGTATTAATTATAATAATGTCTTTGGGGGTAGAAATTTTTTTTATAAAGATTGATGGATTAAAAGTAGGAATTGAGATTTAATTTGAAAGCTTATGGTGTTAGTTAAAATTGAAAGAACAAGTTCTTGTAGGGGTATTTTAGGAAGATCACTAAAGAGGTTAAGAGTTAAGTCTTATAAGGAG
>JANIIA010000010.1:19188992-19200941 GCA_027478495.1 Erythroxylum alaternifolium | reverse complement strand
CTCATAATATATTATTAACAAGTCATAATGTTAATACATGAATCACAAATATCCATTGGCCTAGGGTACACTACTAATAGGAGCATCAAATAGTTAACTGCCCTATGAAACATCCCAGACATGGCAACCTAATAGGGAGGTCTCTCATGTATCTGCTGGAATCAAAGAATGAGGTAGAGGTCGGGGAGGATCTGGTCAGAACAGACCTAATCTGGGTACCCATTCAGAAACTGTTGATCAAGCAGTTGTGCCTTCTGCTTTGGCTCCATTATACATTAAAAGCTCGTGAGGAACATGACGCACCTAAATGTTAAGGTTATGTAAATATAGTTCCCTAGAATGCAAGCGTATTTATATATAACTTAATTTTCTTCCAGTTATAATATTGTAATTAAAATATTTATTATTAATAAAACAAAAGAGTTTGGTTTTATTTGTATAAGCACAATGTAATAAGTCATAAAGTACTAAGGTTCCTTTGTAAGTAATATACATATACATGGAGACGTATGGGAAACATGTATATTATTAGAATCTAAATTAATTGATTCACAGTCGAATAATCAAGTTGGTCGCTTGATTATGGTTTAGACTGTAGTGTTGCGATTTACATCCGTGTAAGTAAAGGAGTTTACTTTAAGCGAATGATCAGTTTCAAATCAAGATAGTAGTTGAGAATCGATAATGGAACTATTAAATGAATATTGACTCATGTATATTTTTAAGAATAAGTAGGTTGTTACTTTAATCTTAAAACATACATCTTAGCATTCGTTTATTACGAACCACATCTGAGTGGTTATAATTCTTGATATGATCAGAATGGATTTTTACAGGGTATCAATCTAGTGTTGACATGTTAGAATTATTGATTGAAACATGTATTAGGGAGCATTAACTTAAATAAAGAGTTTATAGTGATATCATCACTTCTAGATATTTTATGAAGATTGGTGATTAAACTGATGCCAGTAGTTTGATGGACTAGCTAACCATTAAGTCTTAACACCAAGATTAGATCTTGTGTGTTAATCACCATGTAGAGTGAAGCGGGAGATCTAGAAAAAAACCAACATAAGGGAAAAACGGTAATTTTACCCTTTATTGTGCAGGTGGCTATAATATGGTTCATATTAGAGTTTGCGATTGGACATCGAAGTAATTAATGTGAAACATGTTTCCTTATAATTTTAATTAATTGAAGAGTTCAGCCAATTGCCTTTAGTGGAATGACATTTGGTTAATAAGTAGGAATGAATTCTAATGAGATTAAATTAATTCCAGGATTATTGGAGCTTGAATTATTTAAGTCCAATTTGATTCCCCACTTGGCTTCTAGTTAGGTTATTAAGGAAAGTAAGAAAAATAAATGGAGGTTATCAGAAAGAAAAATGAGACAGAAAGGAGAGAAATGGCCGAATTGGATTCTGCTAATAAGATCGGAATAATTTAATTAAGAGTTAATTAAATTAGGTCTTAAGCCTATAATTAAAATTTGGGCTTACATTAATTAATTGTTAATTATAAGCCTAAAGAAACATTTAATATTGGGCTGGATTTTGGTTTGATTAATTAGATTAATTGAATTGAAACAAAATCTAAAAAAAAGTCAGCAAAATCAAATTCTACAAAGATGTAGGATTCATTATACTTATTAATAAAAGCATGAAAGTGTTGTAATTAAATGGAAAGCTCTTTTAGCATTCTAAAGTGCATTTTTGTCTCTCCACTTTCTCAAAAGAGTCGCTGGCTATAGCAAAGAAAATACCCCTTCCATTTTTCTTGTCTTGTCCTATCAAAGGATCTTGTTAACCAAGCTTTCTAAAGAGAACAAGTGGTAGATCGGATTGGTTAAGGACACAACAGGGAGGAGTCGAAGCTATAGCGAGGAGTCGGTAATATTCCAATCTTGTTCTTATTTTATTTATTTTCTTTATGCCGTATCATATATGGATTAAGTCATATTGTTTTGGTGTCTACATTTCTGGTGCGCTTGATTTCGAAAAAAGTTTTTGAAATCTACTATTTAGCCAAACCAAGCATGATTTTTTTTGATCCAACAACGTTTTGCTTCTTCCCAGTAGTCTCTTCTGTTCCTCTTTTGCTGTCTCCATGCTACCATTTTACTGCTCCATTAAATTGGCTCTTTCATGGCAAAAACATGCACGTGCTAAGCATACTTTCTATGATTCTTCTTTTTTTTTTCCATTTTTCTTGTCTTCCTTTTGTCTTTTAATTTTCTTCTTCTTGTTCCATGAAGACAAGTGAATATTAATTTCTGGAAAATGGCCCAAATATCTTACTGTTGACTAACTTTAATTTCTTTGCTTCCGATTTGTGCCTAAAATCACAATAAATCAAAGTGAGTATTTTAAACAATTTCATGTCAATAATCATTGAGCATTATGGAATAATTTCATAATCAATTAAGCATCTATCGATTTCTCCCACACTTAGCTTTTGGCCATTCTCAGGCAAAACATTAAAATTAAGCTCAAAGACCCAAAAACATTGACTCATTTCCTATATGTTCCAAGAATACATAATCTTAAACAAATATGAATGACTTTCAAAAGTTATAGTAAAAAGTCAACATTCCAAGCTTTTACTCATGATCAATCAACATTCATCATCTTCAAAAACTGAGCAATTTAATGATAGACTAGAAAAATGTGCTTAACTAAAATATATCCATAGGTACACTCAACACCATTCATGATCATGTCATTCCACAACGTTGCATATCATTTAATTTCTCTACTATTAATGTTCACATGCAAAATCATAAATCAAAGGATTGTTTAGGGTTGTAATATGGGCAAAGGTAAAGTGAGATGTATTTGGGTCAAGTAGCATGAAAGTCATTAAAGCTAGTGAAGCAAGTGCAACACTTAATGACATCAAGTGCACAAGTTCACACTTATACAAAACTGGGTACCGTCAGCTATGACAAACGCAACACTTATATTTGACAACTCATTTAAGCTCTCTCACACAAACCACATGAAGCATATACTAATCTGAAGGAATCACTCATACAATTTATGCCAACAATACAATGAAATCACAAAAGTGAACCTTCCAAGCCAACATCTACCTCATATTCAACATACTTAAAAGATTCATTACAACTCTAGGAAGATGCATTAATTATGAATAACTTTGCAAACTTATATGCATTCGTCGTTGATAAATTTATTTCTTTTTCTTTTCCTTTTTCTTTCTTTTTCTTTTCCTTTCTTTCTTTTGTCTTATAAAATTAAAATAAACTAATTTCAATTAGAAGATATAAAATATCATCCCAACATTATCACCAACCCACACATATGTACACCCCCACACTTAAAATTTTATACATCCATAAACTCAACAATCATAAATGTTCCCTAGCTTTATCGCTTGGGTAGGACATTTGGTTAAATATAAAGCATGTAATGTGGTTGATACAAAAAGAAAAGCTAATAAGGCTAAAAGGGGTCTTAATAAGGGGAAAATCATGTTAATAGGGTAGGCTATTTAGCTAATGTAGCTTAAGAAACAAAGAATGCATAATCATTTCCATATTAATGCATGTGATAAAAATGTGATCTCGAATAGAAATTCAAGACAAATTAGGATGTACATGTTATGAAGGTCACACATTATCAAAAAACAATGAGATTGATATGAATGTGTCAATCTAATAAGGCTCAAAATCTCACTAGCTTTGTTTTCCACCAGTCACTACTCTTATAAAGATAATGCACATCGAGTAAAAGTACACTCTAAAGTTTCTATCAAATTCTCTATTCAATTCACGCTCTAATCATGATTATATAGTCCTAGAATCAACAGAAAAGAGAAAATTTTTGTTTTGTTGTTTTATTTTTCTTTCATTTTGATTGAAAAATTAAAACAAGTAGAACAACCAAATTCAAAAATACACATGCATATAAAAAGTAATGCAAAAATATATAGAAAAGAAATTTACTTCCGTTGGGTTACCTCCCAAAAAGTGCCTTTGTTTAGGGTCATTGGCTCGACTCCTTCTCCTCACGTAATAAAATTGTGACCTTTCGGTATTACAATTAGTGCCACTTTCATGCGTGGTTATTTCAGATAGGGCCTTAGTTGATTATCATTCCCATTTAGTATCGTCCCTATCTTTAGACTTTCCATCTTTGTTGAGTCCATGCTTTCTAGAAAGATCTCGAATTTCTCTTAACCTTTTTCTTCCTCATTTAACTCCTCTAACCTACTAGGTGAAAGCAAAGAGTCATTCTTAACAAAAAAATGGAACTTAGTATTTACCTCTGAGATAAAAGATATGTCTTTTTTTGCTTCGAGCTCATCCATTACTTCTTCCACACAAGCAACTCCTTGAGTAATGCTCTCAAATTTCTCAAGCTTCTCATCATTTTGTAAAGTTTCCACGCAAATATCCATTAGGTACACCTCGGGTTGATACGGTTGATCCTCTTCATTTTGTGGTTCTAGATGACTGATATCTCCCCATCCAAGCAATGCATCTTGCTGGAATTGTGGAGCATCCTGTTGGATTTGGTATACACCTTGCTGAAACAACTGTTTCATATTTTGTTAGAGCTGCCGCATATTCTATTAAATTTGAAGATTATTAGTAGCTATAATATTAATTAATTCTTCTAAAGATGTACTTGAGTCGTGTTGCCTCTCTGAATCTTAGCAACTAGACCAAGATTGACTTTTATCTTGCTGGAATTGTTGGATATCCTATTGGGTCTGCTATATACTCTCTTGAAGCTGCTGCATACCATATTGAAATTAAAGATGGCCAGTATTACAGGTCATGATATAGTCATCCAGAGGCATAACTGAATTGTCACAAGAAGCTTCTGATCTGTACGATTGTTGTGTGTCCTATAAACTATCATAGAAGTAATTATGATGGTTATCCCATCCATAACCAAAGTTAGGTTGATCAGTCCAACCTTAGTTATAGGATTGAGAATAAGAGTTAAAGAAAAAATTACGTCCATCCATGGTTTTTAAAAAAAATCACAAACTGAAACAAAATAAAGTAAGGATCATGAAATAATTGAAAAGAAACCAATTCTGAACAAAGACATACAAAACACCAATTAAAATCACAAAAAACTAAAAACACTGCACCCTCGAACAACGGCACCAAAATTAATAGCACGTCGTAATGCTAGTCAAAATAAAAACTAGTCTACTACTATAATAGTGGTGAGTCTAGGTTGATCCTATAGAGAGTGTGTATAAAGTTGTTAAAATGAAATTAATCGATGCTTAGTTAAGGGGGTTTTGGATCTTGGAAATAAGAAAATAAAATGAAACTAGACTAATAAAAACAAATTAAAGAAAAAATGCAAAAAATGATAAAAGTAGGGAATTCAGTAGGGACTTGGTTTTTTGATTCAATCTCAACCTACACCTTAATTAAACATATTTAGTTGATTTGTTGTTCTCTAACCTCTCCTAGCAATTATTAATCGTGGGTTAATAATTAACCTGAGTTTTCCCTTAAGTAGTGTTTAATCAAGACACGATCATTAATTAAACCTAACTATCAAATAACCTAGGATACGATCTCTAGATTAAATTAGGCAATAGCATTACCAATTAGGAAAACTGATTAATCAAGGCAACAACCATATACGATGCGTCATTTAACCTAGATCATGTTATTCCTAATGATTATGAATCATTAGTTGTTAAACATGAATTTCAACATAACAATTACAAATTATATTTTCTAGCAATACGTTGGAAATAAACGATTCAATGAATGCATTAAAATCATCTTTTTACATACCCCATGGGTTCATACATAAATAACTGAACAATAATGAAAATCTGAGTATCCATACACAAAACCTAATTCAATTAACATAGGATAACACAATCAATTTCTAATGAGAGAAAGAAACAACAAAAATAATGAAATAGAATTAACTTAGGTCGTCAACATCGATGTCACCTCCGAACTGACATCGGGACGTCTAGCCCTCCATAGGTCTCTCCCAAGAAAATGCTTCATCCCCACATTATAACCTAGGTGAATCCCTCCTATTCTACTCTGCCTCCTTTTTGTTCTCTCTTGCATGCTCTATTATTCTGTGAATTAACTAAATTAATTCTTAGTCCAAGCATATTGCTCATGTCTCATTTAAAACTCTTTAGGAAGCCTATGGAAACTTCTGTGTTTCACATACTTTGTCTATATGGAATGTAGACATTTGTGTGAAACACATGCTGTATTTTCTCTCCATGCTGTTGTTGTTTTGGTCTTGAAGTGTTGATGCTTCCCATCTGCACTACTACATCATTTTCCTTCTTGTTTTAATCCCCCTTATGCATAGTGTTTTTCTTCTTTCCAGCAACCTCTTCTTTTCATCTTTTGATATCTCCACGCTATCGTTTTACTTCTCCATTAAATTGGCTTTTGCATGGAAAAAACTTGCACGTGCCAAACATACTTTCTATAATTTTTCTTCTTTTTTTTCCATTTTTCTTGTCTTCCTTTTATCTTTTAATTTTCTTCTTCTTGCTCTATGAAGAAAAGTGACTATTAATCTTTAGAAAATGGCCCAAATATCTTACTTTTGACTCACTTCAACTTCTTTGCTTCCAAATTGTGCCTAAAATCATATATGAGTCAAAGTGAGTATCTTAAGCAATTTCATGTCAATATTCACCAATTATTAATGAATAATTTCATAATCAATTAAGCACCTATCAGTCTTTTATGGAGAAATTCTTGGACAACCAAATCTTGACTGCTTGTAAAGCTGAGATATTGTTTCCTAATAGTAGTATGCCATCTACATACAACATAAGGAATATGATTGTACTCCTACTAACCTTCTTATACACATAAGGTTCATATGGATTTTGTCAAACTCTTTGATTGTCTCATCAAATCGGATAATCTAACTCTTGGATGCTTGCTTCAATCCATAAATGGAAATTTGAAGCTTGCATGCCTTTTCGCCATCATTGGATATGACAACATTGGGTTGTGCCATGTACACATCCTCGGTTAGGTTTCCATTAAGGAAAGTTGTTTTCATATCCATTAGCCATATCTCATAATCATAATGAACAATAATAGCTAGGAGAATCCTAATGAATTTAAGCATGGCTACTGGGCTAAATGTTTCATTATAGTCAACTTCTTATCTTCGACGATAACCTTTGGCTACAAACCTAGCTTTATAAGTAACTACATTACTCTCGAAGTTGATTTTCTTCTTGAAAACCCATTTGTAACCTATAGGTTTTATCCTTTCAGGTGGATCAACTAAAGTCCATACTCGGTTTTCATAAATGGAATCTATTTCGAATTTCATGGTTGAAGCCATTTTTCATATTCTGAACTCTTTAGAACTTCTTCATAAGTACTAGGCTCATCGTCTTTTATGAGCAAAATGTCATTATGTTCACCTATGAGAAATCCATATCTCTCTAGAACATGATGTATCCTACTTGACTTACGAACGTCTTGTGTTTCAGAAAATTGAACTATTGTTTCATCATTATGAACAATAATCTTAGGTCCAGGCAGTTGATCTGCATCTACTTAAGCATCTTAAACTTCCATAAGTTAATTTTTCTCCCACTGTCTTCTTTTAGATGAGTTCTTTCTCTAAAAAGATAGCATGCTTTCGAACAAATACTTTTTCTTCCAAAGTATTGAAGAACTGACATCCTATCGTTTCTTTAGGATATCCTATAAACATACACTTATCCGATTTAGCTTTTGGCTTATCTGACTGAATCTACTTACACAAAACACAAACTAAATTAAAAAAGAAAATTAAATCACCACAATTTCCTGACAACGATGCCAAAATTTGACACTGTTGAAGTAAATCACACGTTAGTATAAACTTTATGTACAAGAAACTCAATACATAAGAAGGGGGGTTGAATTGTTGTATCCTTTTTATGAATAAAGAATCTTACTAAGAAATTCTCTTTCTTGTTAAAAAGATATCAAAAAGTTTATACGAAAATTATTACTTAGGTAAATCGCAAGTAACTTCTTGCTAATCGTTTAACAACCAAATAAACTGAAGTAAAGAAGTAAAGAATAGACACTGCGATTTTATATTGGTTCACCCCAAACCGTAGGCTACGTCCAGTCCTCAGAGTTCGTCTGAGTGTTTCACTATACTCCAAACGTTTACAAGTATTCTTTCTTCCCTTCCAGAGCCTCTTCAGGTCTCTTACAAAGTATTCTTTCAGCTATCTTAGCCTCTCCAGGCTATCTGCTTTTCTTTCTCTCACTAGAAAAAGATTGCGAGCTTTTGTTACAGAGATTAGCTCTATTCGTATCGCACTACAGAATTTCTCTTTTGTCTAACTTTCTCTAAGATTGCTAAGAGTCTATAAGTTTTCTTCTAAGAATTCTCTAAGATTGTAACATCTTCGACTACGACTAGTATTTATAGTCTTCGTCTCTAACTGCTTCTTGATTCTTGATAACCGCTTTTTGAATCTTGATAACTGCTTCTTTAATTGAGTTCTGTAACTAACTCTAACTAAATAACTGTCTGACGTGCCAATGTTTTTTGCATCTGCGTCTGTATTGCTTTCACATCTATGTCTGCGTCTATGTTTATACCTTACGTCTACGTCTGCGTCTATGTTTTATGTTTGGGTTTATCTTTATACTTTGCGTTTGCGTCCGCGTCCGCGTTCTACGTCTGCATCTGCGTCTGTGTCTATGATTTGCGTCTACATCTGTGTTTATACTTTGCTTCTGTGTCTGTATTTTGACTCTGCATCTGCGTCTGTATTGTATTTGCGTCTATGTTGACTTTCTACGTTTGTACTGACTTTGCGTCTTTATTTCCTTCTGCGTCTATACTGACTTTGCCTGCACACTTAACACACTTGTGAAAAACGTTCATTTGTTTCTAACATTATTATTATTTGATTGTCATCAAAATTAATCCTCGAAAAGTCTTTTGACTTAACAATCTCCCCCCTTTTGATGATAACAAATAATCATAATCAAAGTGAATGAATTTTTTTATTCAATTTGATGAACAAGAACACAACAAATGAATAAGACGAAAATAAGCAAAAAATAAGAAGACAATAACCAAAAATACATATATGCATGCTATGGTCTACTTTTCTTCTATCTTCTTTCTTCTGTTTCTCTTCTTCTATCTTATCTCTCCCTTTCCTTCCTTCTCTCTGATCTTATCTCCCCATTTTTTTTCTTTTCTCCCCCTATTTGTTATTAATTAAAAAGGTTACCTCCGATGCTTCATTATCTCAAAAAACATGTGCTGTATATCTGTTCTGATCAACTTGAGGTCTGTTTCTACTGTAACCAGTAAACAAGCTACTTCCTCATGTAGTTCACCCACTGATTCTTGTAGATCATTAACTGAGTCTTGTAGATCAGTGACCTTAGTATTAAGTTCTTCAATCTGCTTCACTAAGGCTTCCTGACTCCCCTGCTCAGAATGTCCCACTTCTTCTATTCCAATAAATTTGACTTGTGGAGTTGGACTAGATGGGTATAAGTATGTAGCAACAGATGTTTCTGAAGGTAAGACATCGAGTTCTATTATTTTCAAAATAGGAGGTTTGAAGAATTGCTTTCCTTCAGGGAGTTCATGGTCATCAGGTCTAGGTAGCTTTGGAATAGTTTTTCTAAGAAGAGGAAGGACATCTTTTATTGAAGATATATAACTTAAAGGTCTAAGGTGCATAATCAAGTGCACAAAAGTCTCTAAGTTGACAGAAATACCTTCTACTTGGATAGTTCTGTACTGTCCTTTAGTCACTCTTCCAACTACCTGAGAGGTTGTATCTGTGGTGAAGCATCCACAATTACTGCCTGATATTTTTGAAATGTGATGTGAAATATAGATTCCACTTGATTGTACTGCATTATATGCCTCATCTATGTTTCTCACTATTTCATGTATCTGTGCTTCAGTCAGGTCACCTGTTGTTCTTTTAGGGTACATCTTCTGTTTCCCTTTTTCTACATTGCGTATAATGTTTGAAGCTCTAAGTTGTACGTCAGCTTTAATTTTGATCACTGTTCTACTCGTAGCTGGGTAGATAGTATATCGATCTTTGGTCATCTTTACTGGATATGGTTCTGACTTTTCATCCCTCAGAATACCATATAATCTTCTTTCTTCATGATTTAGAAGATGCATAGACCGATTATTGCTCAAAATAGACTCAACTTGTACCTTGACCAACTTTTTCACTGGCTCTCTTATTATGATTGAGCTTCTGCTTCTAACAAGTACTTCTTCTTCAATCACCTTCATTCTTAAGTCCTCTTTCCTGATAGGACTATGAGATACCACTCTATTTTCAACTGATTTCTCTTTTTGTTGACTACCAGTTGAAGTAGTTTCTTTCTGACTGGTCTTCAACTTCTTGCTTTCTTCTACCAGTCTAGAAGCTGGTTCGTGTTGGGTTCTCTTTTTCTTAAACTCCAACTTCTTCTTAATTCTAGTCTCTTTGGTTGGCTTAGTCTGTTCTTATTGCAAAATTGAGACTAGAGATCTTGTAGCTTGTGGTGTCTTTTCTATCTGATGAGATTCTTCACCAAGATTCATTCCTTTCCCTCTCTTCTGTTCTTCTTGTCAAAGAGTTAATATCCTTGGTGATCTTTTTTGCTTTCTTGACATTCTCAAAATTAAGTGCCTTTGCCTTTCTTTTCAACAACACTTTTTTTTAGATAGACTCACCTAGCTTTCTTTTTGCCTTATCGTCTGAGCTCCAGCTGCTACTTCTGACGATTTCTTCTTTTCTTCTACAATCATTCTTTCAGAAGATTGAGGTTGCTTCTTCTTTTCTTTGGGAGTAACATTCTTGCTCATACTGCGTCTAACTGTATGCTCCCCCTCAATCGTTGCTCTAGGCGTAAAAGTTGTACTTAATCCCATTCTACCGATGGTTGTCGCATTAATAACATTTTTAATGTTTATCTTCATCCTATTTCCCCTGTCAAGAAGAATTCCAGAATCTCTAAAGATTCTTGTTAGCAGCATGCTATATGGATAAGCATTAGAATCCTTCTTTATCTTCATCGTATATCTCAGAATTAGGTGTGGAAGATTGATAGCCTTGTGATTGAGTAAATAGAGCAGGCATTGCTCGTTTATTATTGTCACAACATTCCTTGACCCTGTCCTTGATAGAATGCAATGAAAAAAGATATTGTGTAGAACCCTAGCCTTCAGAACAAGGTTCGACGAATTCTTATCCTTCGAGTCACTACACCCATAAAGTTGTCGATTCACATGTGCCTTCTCTAGACTATTGTTACTCATCCATCTAGGGTTGTAAGACACCTCTTCTCCAACACATGGACATCCATTAATCTTCTTGATTAGCTCTAGTGTCACAATCATCGATAATCTATCCACCATTGATACTACTGTATTGTCTACCACTTTTTCATTCTTCTAAAACTCATAAACTTTATTCAGATAAACTGATTCATGAACCTGAAAGAAGTTTTTCCATCAGGCTGCATCAACTTCTGGTTTAATGTCCATCTGATTCATCTTTAAGGATTCAAAATCAACATGCTTTCCATAAATCATTGCTTGATCCATTGTAATCTTTCGATAGAAGAAACTTCTCAAAGAACTGAGATTAGTATCTGAAGATGAAAGCGTAACTGAAAGGTCTCGAAATGAACAGTTGCTTTTGAGAGTACTGCAAAAATCGTTTTCAGAGGATTTCAAGAGTTTTCGAGAGTAGGTGATGTTCTGAACCGTCTGAGAGGATTTTCTTTATATTTCCCTCCAAAAATAATTACCGTTTGTAACTTGCAGTTATTGGCTTTTGACGACTTAAGATTTTTTATCTTCTTTCAGTAAGAATCATCTGGGTTATGACGTGTCAGACGATTGGTCTCTAAAGACTACCATATTCAAGTTTCGTCTGATTTCTTTGAATCTTTCTTCGTTC
>JANIIA010000010.1:19177116-19188892 GCA_027478495.1 Erythroxylum alaternifolium | reverse complement strand
CTTTAGGAGGATGCATTGATCATAAACAACTTTTCAATAGATATGCACTTCCTCCTTGATAGATTTATTTAAACATTTTCTTTTTCTTTTTCTCTTTTTATCTTTTATTTTGTTTTTCTCTTTTCTTTCTTTTCTTTTCTTTTCTCTTATCAAAATTAAAAGAAACTACATCAACATGGAGTTTCAATGATATGACCTAAAATAGCATTCCAACATTATAACCAACCTACACATATGCATACCCCCACACTTAGAATTTTGTACATCCACAAACTTCAAAATCAACAAATGTTTCACTAGCTTTAAGGTTTGGGAAGGACATTTGGTTATTTTAAAGCATATAATGTGGCTAATACATAAAAAAATAGGCAAATAAATCACAAAGGGGCCTATAAACAATGAAAGTCATAAAATGGTAGACTATTTGGATAATGTAGTTTGGAAAGCAAAGAATGCCAAATCATATCCATATTAATGGATGTGATAAAAATGTGGTCTTGAATAGAAATTCAAGGCAAAATCAGGATGTACATATCATGAAGATCACACATTATTAAAAGACAATGAGACTAATATGAATGTGTCAGTCTAATAAGGCTTAAAATCTCACCGGCTTTGTCTACCACTAGCCACTACTTTTCTAAAGATAATTCACATTGACCAACCACAAGAGTAAAAATACATGTTAAAGTTGCTATACAATTCTCTGGCGAACTCATTCTCTAATCATGACTATATAGTCCTAGAAGCAATAAAACACAAGAATATGTTTGTTTCATTTGTTTTATTCTTTCTTTCATTTTGATTGAAAATTAAAAAAAAAGCAAGAAACAAACTAACATAGAAACAAACATGCAAATAAAAAGTAATGAGGAAATGTAAAGAAAAGAAATTTACTTCTCTTAGGTTGCCTCCCAAGAATCGCCTTTGTTTAGGGTCACTGGCTCGACTCCATGTTTCCTCCTTACGTGACAAAATTATGATCTTTAGGTGTCACATGCAACTCTTCCAGATGAGATTCTTTAGGATAGGGTCTCAATTGATGATCATTCACATATAGTATCTTCCCTATCTTCAAACATCCAATCACTACTGAGTCCTTGCACTCTGGAAATATCTCAAATGTCTCTTTGCCTTTTTCTTCCTCATTTAATTCCTCCAATTTGCTATGTAAAGGTGAAAGGTTAGTCTAAAAAATAATCATGGACTTAGTACTTACCTCCGAGCTAAATGATATGTCCTTTTTGTATTTGAGCTCCTCCTCAACTTCTTGCACACAAGTAATTCCTTAAGTATTAGCCTCAAAATTCTTAAGCTTCTCATCACTTATAAAGTTTCCACACAATCATCCATTGGGTACACCTCGAATTGATATGGTTGCTCCTTTTCACTTTGCAATTCTAGATGATTGATATCCCTCCATCGAGGTAATGCATCTTGCTAAAACCATTTCACCTACTATTGAAATTACAAAGTGTTAGCAACGACATTATCAGCTAATTCTTCTAAGGATGTACTTGAGTTTTGTTAGCTCTCCCAATTTTAGAAACTAGACCAAAATTACCTTTCATCTTACTAGAATTGTTGGATATCCTATTAGGTCTGTTGTATACTCTCTTGAAGCTGTTGCATACCCTGTTTAAATTAAAGTTTGTTAGCATTACAAGTCTTGATGTAGAGTTCAGAGATGTACCTGAATCATTATAAGAAACTTCTGATCTGTACAGGAATTGTTGTGCTTCCTGCAAACTATCATGGAATAACTTTGTTGATTATCCCATCTATAACTAATGTTAGGTTGATTAGTCCAACATTAGTTATAAGATTAAGAGTAAGAGTTAAAGAAAAAATACTTCCATCCATGATTTTTTTTATTCATAAATGTGAAACAGAAAAATAAAAGTATTATGAAATAACTGAAAAGAAACCAATTACGACCAAATACATACAAAACACCAATTAAAATCACAAAAAACTAAAACACCGTTCTCCCTAGCAATGGTGCCAAAATTGATAGCACGTCGTAATTCTAGTCAAAATAAACTATACTACTGTAGCAGTGGTGAGTCTAGGTCGATCCCACAGGGAGTGTGTGTAAAGCTTTTGAAATGAAATTAAACGGTGATTAGGTTATGGGGGTTAGTTCGTTTATCAATCAAGAAAATAAAATGAATCAAAACTAACAAAATTAAATTAAAGAAATATTAAAAATGATGAAAGTGGTGATTTTGTTAGGAATCCGATTCGTTGGTTCTATCTCAGCCTACATCCTAATTAAACATATTTCGATGATTTGTTGTTTTCAAACCTCTCCTAGAAATTATTAATTGTAGGTTAATCTATTAACACAAGTTTTTCTTTAGGTAGTGTTTAATCAAGATACGATCGTTAATTACACCTAGCCACCGAATAACCTAGGATACGATCTCTAGATTCAATTGGGTAACCGCATTACAAATTAGGAAAATCAGTTAATCAAGGCAAAAATCACATACGATGTGTTATTTAACCTAGGTTATGTTGTCCCTAATGATGACAAATCATTAGTCTCTACATATGAATTTCAAATATAACAATTGCGAATTATATCAAAATTCTAGAAATGGGTTTGTAAATAAACGATCTAATGTATGCATTAAAATTATCTTTTCATAATACCCAAATCCATACACATTGGATAACATAAACAATTTCTAAACAGAGAAAGAAACATCAATTACAAGGAAAGAATGCTAAATCGTATTTTTGGCATCGATATTGCCTCCGAACTGGCTTCGGGAAGCTACCCCTCCATGGGTCTTCTCATGGTGGAGCTTCGTGCTCTCCTAAACTACCAAAGGTTCCTCACTAATGAACTTAGCCAAAACACCTCTGTTGTTTTCTCGTGGTCAAAACTCACCTTTTATTTCATATCTTCTGTCACAAAAATGAAGGATTTTATACTGAAAACCTAGATGCTTTGGCAATTTCTCATGCCCATAAGTTATCTCTTAGTGGCATGAGAGTAGCTGATGGGTGTTTAAGGCACGTCTTTATCCACTAGCTACACATTATTTTGGCGTGCCTTGGCTGTCCACCTGCACTCCACTCCTCTTGCCAGCTGTCTTGCTTTAGTAACCACTTTCAGTTGCTTGCTTGTGGAATGGAAGCTAGTAGCATAGGCATGTATGCACAACTGTGAGAGATAACTCATGGCTGTTCAGACTTTATGCTAGACTGTGAGCATGATTTTCCAACCATCTTTCATTTTATTCTCCAACGTAAGTTTAGCTACCCAAGAGGCCGTGAGATGCAGTCTTCTTCTTTGTTTTTATTGTCTAAGAGCAATAGCCTACACCCAGATTTTCTAGCCTCACACTCCACTTACTTATAATAAAAAAATAGGTTAAAACCATAGTGAGGCAGGTTGCTAGTCGTGAGGTAATAAGATGACCCAACAACTATCCAATTCTCCTATAGGTTCTTCACATTTCTAGCCCCTTGGTAATTTCTTGTCTTTTTTAGCTTTATTTGCTCTAATCTACCTCATTCTTATTCCATGAAGACAAGTGGACATGATTCTTTAGAAAACGACCCAAATATGGTGCTTTCGACTCACTTTAGCTCTTTCACTTCTAAATTGTACCTAAAATCACATATGAGTCAAAATGAGTATCTTAAGCACTTTTCTAGCAATAATCACTAAGTGTTATGGAATAGTTATACAATCAATTAAGCTCATATCAACCGTAACTAACTATCCAATGCCTAAATTATTGCTTCTCTTTTTTGGAGTAGCAATAATAGTGTTGAGAATGTGGGTGGAGGTACAAACTTGGACACTATGATCCATGCACCGAAAGAAGAAAAGTTCTTTAACCAAACGTTTATTACTTTTGAGTTTGTCAAACACAGTTTGACATAAAAACTTTTGTAATAACAAGTGTTCAAGACTGTGAATGATGTTGTTATGGGCATTCTTAGATTTAAATTTATCCATCCCAGTTAATTCGTTCTGATTATATGTGGCATGGAATTCCTCATGTTCGTCTATTGTGGTCAATTCCAGGAATCCCCCTATTTCGCACAAAGTTTCATAATCCAACTCAGATGGTTGACCCCGCAACCAAAATCATAGAACCCTAGGGTTAGGCCCCTCATACTAAAGGGAGGTGAAGAATTCTAGGGTTAGTTCTTCATAATCAACATAAAAAGCATGAATTTGTCCTAGTGAATCCTTCCTCCTAAATTTTCAACCCGTTCTCTTAAACCAATTATTTCTAATGTCTTAAAATCCAAGTATTTAGGCACAACAATTTTTCTTAAATTAAGGGTGTGAAATCAGTTACCTTCTTCGTCTGAGAAGATCGAGAAAGATGTTATGTAATTCCCTACCCTACTTCTTTGTCCACAGCCCAATACTTGGACTTTGCCCTTCAATTGAGTTTGCTTGACCGTTTACTTAATACGTGGTTCCATTGGAATGAGACGTGTGAGGAATAAAGAAAGAAATAAAGACCTTAAGAATGGTTTTAAAGAGAAGTGAGAGGGAATTGACTTCTTGAATTTAGAGAGAGAGTTAAAGAATGAGATGTGTAGGAAAATGAGGGTCAATGTAAATAAATAGGTTAGGAGGGGATACGAGGGATAAAATTGGAAGAAAACTCAAGTAAATTCGTGCATTCCCCATCTGCCCTATCATAGGCCACAATAGTGGCCCTGTAGAATTCTACACTCTTTTCTGATTTCGCTTCTTTTCTGTCCTTTCACTCCTGAGCTCCCTCCACACCTTATAATTACATTACCACCTCATTGTTTTCCTTACCAAACCATTCTCATTGATATTGAAAAAGAGAAAAATAAGAATTCCCTAGTCCTACTCATGCTTGATCTCTTCCAGGTGTTCACTTAATTCAAAAGCACACATAAACAAAATTAGAAACCTACTTTAATACAAAAGATGAATACCTAAAAATTGAAAATCATAGGTTTTCTCCCATGCAGCACTTTGTTTAAAATTACTAGCTCAACATTCTTTTTTGACTCATGGTGGTTCAAATGGGTCATGTGGTAGTAGTGTTATTAAAACTTTCATAAATTGAACTCGAGCTATCGAACTATACTTCTTACCACCTTTCTTTTTTGATTTTTTCTTCTTTCGAGTCTTTTGTCGAATTGGAGATTGCTCTAACGAGTTCTTACAAGGATAACCTTAACCAAATTCCTTACAAAATTCATCGCTCCTTGTAGCAACCACAAATATGAAAGAATTGCTTTTAGTCTTAGACACTTTAAACGACACTTTGTGATCCGCCACTCTTAAAGCTAATTCACCCTCGTCAACATCTATGATAGATTGGGTGATGGCTAAAAATGGTCTCCTTAGGATAATAGGTGTCTCCATATCTTCTTATATGTTCCAAATTACGAATTTTATGGGGAAGGTGAACTTGTCTAATGTAAACAAAACATCCTTAATGACACCTATTGGATGGGGGATTGATCTATTAGCCGTTTGAAACACGGATCCGAGTAGGTGTTATGTCACCTAACTCCATATTCTTATAAAATGTATAAAGCATCATACTTATGCGAGCTCCAAGATCCGCAAATGCCTTATTTATTCTAGCACTACCAATAATGCATGGGATGTAGAAATCTCCCAGATCATCTTGCTTTTGTGGTAGTGTTATCACTACAATGGAGTTCTTTGTGCTTAACAATTCAGTCTCCAACTTCCTTTTTATAGATTCAGTCATAGCGAGTTATACTTTTAATTGCTCCATTATATCTAGAGCTTCATTCAATTCAGCTTCCTTTGATTTCCTCATTGCGTGAATAGGGTATGGAATCGAAGATTCATATCTGTTAATTTTAGTCAGGATATATTTAACCTGCAGGGAACCTTCATTAGTCTCTCGCCTTCCTTTTTCTCATTGTCTTTAACTTGATTGGGCTTATCTTCAGCAACTTGGGTGATCACCATTATTCTTTCCTTTGGATTCATCTCGGTGTTGCTAGGAAGGGTTCTCACACTTTGTGTTGACAACACATTTGAAAATTCACTCATTTGGCTTCCAAGTTATGTATGGAGGAGACGTGGTTTTGTATTACTTGTTCAAATTTTCCTTCTAACCTTTTGTGAGCGTTTTCCATACTCCCAATCTTTCCTAAAATTTTATTTACCTCAAAGTCTATTGAGTTTGGTTTCTTTTAGGAAATCAGGTGGCCTTTGAGAATGGAATTGATGTCCTGCATTGTTTAACCAAGAGAAGTTTGAATGATTTTTCCACCCAGGGCTATATGTGTTTGAGTAGAGGTTGTTCCCTCCTTCTCGACCAAATTATACTCCTATATAGTTAACTTGCTCAGATTCATGTTCTTTCATAAAAAAGCAATCAATGGTTTCGTGGTTATCTTGTTCATAAAGTTCACATCTTTGTTGAATAACTTTCACAGGTGTTGAAGAAGAGGCCTTCATATTGTTTAGCTGTAGAGACTAATTATCAATCTTTGCTTGCATTTTCACGATTAGGTCAACAACTAAAGCTCCCTTTTGCTCGTGAAGGGTTGTGGGTTGTCTACTCCTATCCATTGTCCCAAGAAAATTGTTGTTAGCCAATTCCTCCAACAACTTTTCCACTTCATCCTCCTTTTTCCTCATCAAAGATCCTCCTGATGCTGCATCATTGGTGCCTCGGGTAGGTGGGTTCACTCCATTATAGAACGTTTGCATAAGGAACTCCTTAGGTAGGTTATGGTGAGGGCACATCTTTGTACCTGTCTTAAGCCTCATAATGTGACTCCCTGTCACTCTATTGAAAGTTTGTGATTTCCTTGATTATAATGCTCGCACTAATTATTCCTAAGTTGTAACATTCGTGGGACTTAATGAGTGATACCACACCTTCTCTCTATCCTTTAGTGTGAAAGGGAAGAGCCTTATCTTAATCGAATCTTCCGACATCCTATGATATCGGAAAGTGCCTAAGAAATTGACTATATGAGCGTTAGGATCCTCATTAGTCAGCCCGTAAAATTGAACATTAGTTTGCAGCATGTTTAATAAATATGGTTTTATTTCAAAAGAAGGTGCTTAAATAGGTGGTCTATCGACACCTTGATTGGTCGCATTAAATCTCGGTCTCATGAAATCTATGAGGGTCCATGGTTGGTTCCCTTGGTTTCCTCCTTACTGAAACTCTTGATGAAATTCCTCAGCCATAGTTGCTTCAATATTCTCTTCTTCTTCATGTCTAGCTCTTCAGATTGCTCGCTCTAACCAGGTAATGTCAAATTCTAAAGTTAAACTTTTAATATTCAAAATCTCAAGTCAAAGCTCCTAATTGCTCAAAAATCCTGTTATGATAACCCCTACAATTATGCATTCAAAGCTATGGAAATAAAGTTCTTGCAAGATTATCAAATTGAGCTTTCTTTTCATAATTCTATTTTGAAGCAAAAAGCCAAACTTCATTGGCTTAAAGAGGGGGACTCTAATACCAAGTTTTTTCATACTTCCTTGTTATCTCGTAGAAATTTATATAAAATCTCCAAACTTTAAGATCATAGTGGGAGAGAATATGTTGAAATGATGCAAATTATAGAGATAGCTAGAAACTGATTCCTCAATCTCATAGGGACAGCCGAATCTTGCTTGCCAAGTCTGATTATATCTTAACTTTTTGAATCAAATATAGATAAAGGCATTAAAAGGATACTTATCTCTCCATTTACCACACAAGATGTCAAACAAATTCTTTTTGGTTTGCAACCTTCAAAGTCTCCTAACCCTAATGGCTTCACAATCTTATTCTTTCAGTGTACATGGGATATTACGGGCTAACTCTTCTCAGAAGATGTACTTAAGTTTTTTGATTCTACAAAAATGGTTCAGGTTATAGATCACACTTTCATTTTTTTGGTGGCTAAAAAACCAAACCCTAGCTCTATGAGTCACTTCAATCCCATCTCTTACTCTAATACCATTTACAAGGTAAAATCCAAGTTTGTAGTTGAAAGATTGAAAATGGTTCTATCAACTCTGGTTAATCCATAACACAGTGCTTTTATTCTTAAAAGAAACATTGGCGATAACATTCAAATATTATAGGAACTACTAAAGGAATATCCCTAGGGTAAGAAACTTAATATTTTCTTAATTAAGATATAGTTTTTTAAAGCCTTTGATATAGTTAGTTGGTAGTTTATACAATTATGTCTTGAAGCACTTCAACTTCCTACCTTTTTGTGTGCTATATCATGGCGTATGTTAGTAATTCCTCTTTAAGGGTGCTTATTAACGCTACTCTGACTACTCCAATCAAACTGGAAAAAGGGATATGATAAGGTGATCCCCTCTAACCATAGCTATTCACACTTGTTATGGAGGGGTTATCTAGACTATTAAGTAGACTCACTTCTTGCAATGGCAATTTCTAATTTCATCATAATTGCAAGGACCTAAGGCTTACTCACTTATTATATACAGACGATCTGATTCTCTTGTGTGGAGATAAGATTCACTCAATCAATATCATAATGTAGGTACTTGGCTTGTTTACAGACTAGTTTGGCCTAAAATTTAACCCTAAGAAGAGTTGTGTTTTGGTTTCATATGATTTAAGGATCTATATAGAAATTAGTAGAATTACAAGGCTCAGCTCTAGTGCAATGCCATTTAAATACTTGGGAGTTCCTATAATTGCTTCTAAGCTTAAGTTTAAAGACTATTTTTTGATTATTGAAAGATTAAACTCTTGGTTTTTGGCTTGGAAAAATCGCTTCCTCTCTTATATAGCTCGACTTTCACTAATCATTTCAGTCCTTCAGATTTTGCATATGCATTGGGCTGCTTATGTAGCCTTACCTCACAAAGTTATCAACGAGTTGGAAAGAATCATGAAATCCTTTCTTTGGGTGGGTCAGGTAAGAAATTCCAAAAAAGAGAGAGTGAAATGACAAGAGGTTACAATGCAAAAAAAACATGGTGGTCTTGGGATTATTCTAATCTCTAATGTACATAAAATTTTAGTAAGTAAATGGTTATGGAAGTTATACACCGATAAAAATGCCTTATGGACAAAGTGGATACATGAAATATATTTAAAACACTCCAACTTTTGGTAAGTGGATTACTTTCGATAGGGTTCCTAGTAACTAAATCAGATGATGTAGCTATGTGCTACTATTTATCTGTATATTAAAAACAGAATTGGCAATGGAGAAAAAACATACGTGTGGTTTGATAATTGGCTAGACATTAGCCCACTTATTTCCTCTCCTGAATTTAAGAGGTTGAGTAACAAAATGCCTTTAAGCCTAAAAGTATCTTCATTAATGAACAACAGTGAATGGCAAGCTAATTTTCAAAGGTTCATACCCCTTATGGCTCACCTTCTACTACTGATTAATACAATTGAGGATGATCATATTGTATGGAAGTTTACAGTATATGGCATTTTCTCTAACAAATCAAGCTATAGTCTCCTTACTTGTAATGCCATGGTGGTCCCTTGAGTCTCCCCTATATGTCCTAAAGCAACATTCATAACCTGGCTAGCTATCAAGAACTGACTCCTTACTATGAATCATCGGCACGATAATGTTGTTGACTTATATGGTCTTTGCAACTTGTCTTCTGAAGATCGTGATCATCTTTTCTTTCAATGTCATTATTCTAAAGCTATCTAGAGTCATATTATGCATTTGTTACTGGCACAATTTGGTAGCTATGATTGGGAGTTTGTATTGCAGTAGATAATTTCGAAATCTGGGAAAGGAGCACCAAACGCATGACTCCTCTTTTCAGCCACCTTCTCAATGCCCATTTATTGCATTTGGAAAGAAATAAATAGTTATAGATTTACATACGTCAAGGAAGAGAAATACCAATTAGCCAACAAAATTATCAACCTTATTCACCTAGGCATTTTTGTCAAAGATGCACATAGGTTTTTTGAACACTGAAGTGAACAGAAAATGGAAAATTTAATATTTTTGATTATTGTGTTTTTTTATCTGCCTTTATTACTATTTTTCCTAAGTAATCTTTTGTAATATAGAGTAGCACTCCCCCTTTTTATTCTTAATATTGAACTCATTATATTGGTGTAATAGTTTCATCAATTGTAATTTAATCATTCATTTACCAAAAACAATTATTAACGTTTTGAAACTTATTATCTTTATTACATAAAACTGAAGATTGTAACTCGTATACAGAAGTTATAAACACAAATTAAACATGAAAAAATCAATTTTATATTGAATTTTTAGTTTTAATAGTGTTAGCTTATACACTATAAAATAAAAGATTAAAGAATAATACTAAATAAAGAAGAAGGTTACAACATTCTGAAAAAACACCACAATATCGATGGCTATAAATATAGTTCTTGATTCATCTTTTTATTTACAATTTAGAATTAAAATTATTAAAATGATGATCTTTTATGAATTTGAGAATTAAAATTAATAAAAGATAATTGTATTATAACAATATTAAAATTTGAAAATAACTCTCAATAGTAGTTTGATTCAATTATTTTAAGTAATCGCAAATATAAGTTGCATTATTTTATAATATGAAATAGTTTGCAATGCTTCAAGTTTATACTAATCCAACAACCACCATAATTTAGGTTTGAGAGAATTGCAAGTTCAAAAATAGCTAGTTAGAAAATTGATTAATAGATTTTTTCCGTATAACTATAAAGGCCTTCACCTCCCTTCTCCTTTCCAATGCGAGATTGTGAAATTCGACATTAGATGTAGGTATCATAATCCCATATAGAAAAATTCTCAAGTTGTTAATTTAGAACATTGAGTTCATATGAATTATGTGTGTCTTGCATGATTTATGGATATATAAAGATTTACAAGGATGTGGCTTATAATTTATGATGTTAGTGAACACCTATAGCTTCCGTAAAATTTAATTGTGGATGTATTTCTATAGTTGAGAGTTTCATATGCGAGTCGAATGATTGAATTTTGTTGTTTATGAGATTAATATTCTGAAAGGGTGATTGTTGTGTATGTTTGTGATACAATAACAAGTTATAATTTTCATCTAACCAAAGTTAGGGCAGAATCATCTCATTTGCTGATGTAATTTAATTATAGCTAAATAGGGCATGTATCATTCTATTGACCAGGAAAAATTAGCTAGAACTAGAATTAGACATATATAATTTTAATGGTTAAGGAGAATTAATCTACATCTACTTTGGGTCGGTACAGGGCTTTATGTAATATTATTTGATGCATTTAATTTGACTATTTTATTTGATTGTATAAGGAACCTACATCATAACTTTCTTTGATAAGTATTTAAGAGAAATTAGTTGTTCTATATAGGTATAATTATGGATATTTGTGGCATATAGAATAGAAGAGTGTAGCTTTATATATATTTTGTTATGATTTATACCTTATTAATATATACTACCTAATTTTTATATTTTCAAAAATTAGAAGTGTGGGCACCTATGTTTTAAATGTAATTTGAATCCAAGAAGCATTCTAGATAGAGAGGGGATGTTTATTAAGTTATTTCAATCAAATTATATGAATTTAGTAAGTTGTAAGCTTTAACCTGATAGTGAGGCCAGAGTTATTGGGCTTTAACATTAAGTGGTAGTCTATCATATACTCAAATTTAGTTGGCTCCAGCTTAGAGTGTAATACAGAATTTGGTGTTGAAAATATGAACTTGAAGGAGCCACTTTTAAGATTTTTGGAAAGAAATTTTTTGAGATTGAGGATAAGAAGAGATAGATGAAGAAATTTTTTT
>JANIIA010000010.1:19160948-19177016 GCA_027478495.1 Erythroxylum alaternifolium | reverse complement strand
GCCATCTTCGCGGGGCACGGATCCGGGTATCACTGTCGATATCGGGTTCGGGTCCGGCGGGAGTTGGGGTGTTACATTCAGCCTAGTCGAAAATACCTTCTTCTCTTTTCTCTTGGATAAAACACCCTTATTCTTTCATATCTTTCAGCTGTCACATAATGAAGATTTTATACCCAAAAAAGGGTTTGGTGAGCTGTCAATGGTCACACCCTATGAAACCTTCTCTTTTGTTGGTTTTTTTTCAACCACGCTTCTCTTCTTTTATTAAAAACCCATCGCTTCTGTTATTACTACTCTTGCCCAAACATTTGCGTTTCTCCTTTGCCCAATGACTACGTTTTTTTCCATTGCTAAATGACTGCATTTTAGGTTACACCTTATACGTTGCTGTGAGTTTGCATTCCATTTAGTGTGGACTATTGCTCCTTCTTACTACCTGCTATATGACACGTTGTTTTCCTTTGGTCGTGCTGTGTTTTGGTCCATCTATTTTATGAAATGAACATATTGCTTAAATGTTTTCTTCTTCTGTGTTTTATTCCTTACTGTGTTGTCGTTTCATATTACGCTTTGTTATTCTGCTACCGTTTAGCTTCATGTGTTAATGTCGTTTCGGTCCTTTTCTAGTAGCTTCATGATTGTCTTCTTTTGGACTAAATTTGTTTCCTTTTTGCTCTTATTTTCTTCTTCTTACTCCTTGAAGACAAGTGAAAATTAATCTTCAAAAAATGGTCCAAATATCATACTTTTGACTCACTTTAACTTTTTTGATTCCAAATTGTGCCTAAAATCACATATGAGTTAAAGTGAGTATCTTAAGAAATTTTATAGCAATAATCACTAAGTGTTATGGAATAAATTCATAATCAATTAAGCACTTATCATATGTAAAGAAAATATAAATGATTTATATCTTCTTCAGCTTCTTTACACAAGAAACATATAAGATCTTAAGTATTAAACAATCCACTTTTGGTTATGATTTTTTTTCATAAGCCAAGTAATTAAAAAGCATTTGGGATTTAGGGAGTGCTTCCATAGAAGTTCAAACCATAGGACATCATTAATATGATTATAGAACATCTTATAGCAAGTTTTACTTATAAAGAACCGTTCTAGAATTAGAAGTCTAGATAATGCTACCTTCATTTGCCTGTAAGAAAACTGAGGTAATTATCTTGTTAGAGAGGATAACCCTCCAAATTTTCCTGACTAGTCTCCATTCTGAATGAATGAGGAGAGTTTGTCATCAAATGGAATTTCGTTCCTCAAATGGAGAATTTCATTTCTTAGTAAGAAAAGGCTATATTTAGACCAATTGGCATACTAAAATCATATGCTTTCACCATTTCCCAGCTTATGCTTTTTCCAAGGATATATCAAATTTCTTAGGTTCAATATGTGAATGAAAGTCCAAGAAAGTTCCCTGGAATTTGACATCTGCTTGATTTTGGAGGTAGCCTTCCTGTATCCATTTAATCTGAAGGGTACCCTTATTCATATATAGTATCCAAATTCTATTGCTCAAAAGAACTTTTTGCATTAATGATAAGGGAATAATCCCCAATCCCCTTTGTCTCTTTGGAATAGGTAGTTCACTCCATTTACCGTTTGCTTCCCTAAAATTTTCAGCTTTCGCAGACCATAAAAAGACTTTGATAATTCTACCTATTTCCTTGAAAATTTTCTTTGCAAAGATAATATTACAGTCCAATGAATGTGCAACCTATTAAAGACTAAGTTGATAAGACTTTATCTAGTAGCAAAGGAGAGGAACCTATTATGCTAAGTATTAATCCTATATTTATACTTCTTAATAAGTGGACTGTAATTTGAAAATTTTAGCTACCAACATCAAGGTATTTGGACGGAAGGGAAAGAATACCTAGCCTTGAAATCCTGCTCAAAACAACTTGATATCTCATATAAGAGGAAATTAACAAATTACTTTTTCTCAGTGTTTACTTAACTCTTAACCAATATCTGAAGAGTTTTAGGATTTCTAGTAAGAATTTGGAAGATTGGATATTTTCCCCACTCAAGAGTATAAGATCATTAGAAAAAATAAAATAAGTTTGCTCGAATATCCTGCATTTATGATGAAATTGAAATCTTCCGTTGTAGGTTGTAAGTTTGTTAAGTATTTTGGATAACCCTTCCATCACTAAGGTGAATAGATAAGGAGATAGGGGATCCCATTGTTTAATAAACCTAGCACATTTGAAGGATTGTGCTGGAATTCCATTAGCTAGGATGTTGAGAGATTAAGTTTGAAGGTATACTATAATCCACTTTATAAATTATTCTGAGAAATCAAATGCTTCAAGATAGATTGGATGAATCTTTATCAAACAATGTTAAAAGCTTTGTAAAAATATATTTTTAATAAATAGATTTTGATTACTCTTCCTATATTGTATTCTTTCAAAAACTCTTGTATCAAAAGGATATTACCCCCTATAGTTCTCCCTATAATTTTATTCTTGTTCCTTCTTATAAGTAAAGAGGAATGAAAAAAATTTATTAGAAGCACTTTACCTTAACTAATGATTTCTTTGTTTTAATATGGAGTTGTGAAAATTTAGAGCCTCCTGATGTTCCTTAAATCTTTAAGCTTCAGTTGTTCTCAAGGCATTATTGTAATGAAATATATAGTAAGCTTTATGTGTTGCTCGTAACTTTAGCATGGTTTTAATAACACTCTTAGTTTGATGGTTAACAAATATCTTAAGGGCTATTTTTACTAGCTTGAGCTTTTTGTGAGACGATAAGATGTATATCTAACAGTTGTCTAGTTCCAACAATTTTGGATGGTTTCAAGGAATCCTTCTTATAGAGTAAGCCCATTGAAGAATCTAAATGGAACTCCAAACTTTATAAAAGTAGTGAGGTTCTGAATATGAATGTAAGAGTGATATGAGAAAGAGTTTTCATTATAATGAGTATAAGAATAAGAGAATTCACTTAACCAAGTTTGATAAATTAAGGGTCCATCCAATTTTTTGTTGATTAACTTGTTTCTTTATTGCTTGTTGGTCTAAGTGAATAGTCTACTGTTGAACAAGTTTTAACCTTAAAAGACCCTCAATATACCACAAGTGCACGGGTCGTGAGTGTAGTATATAAGGTGTCGATCCCTTGAGGAGTTAGTGAACTAATAAAATTCTAAGTCATTTAAGGTCTAAAAGGATAATTAAAATCAAAATAGAACTAAACAAAAAAGTAAACAATCGGATATGTATTGATTGAAAATGAATTTGTAAAATTAACACAAGAAATCAAAATTAAACACCACCAAATGACAATTAGAATTCAAACAAGGAAGATTAACAAATTATAAGAAAGGGGATTTATCCTATCATTAATGCTAAGTTAGTCAATTTTGAGTTAATGTGGTGTCGGTCCTAGACTTTTGAATGGTGGATTACTCTCTCTTGAGTTATAATCATTAAAACCTAAATTAATTGAATTATGAAATTTGTAATCTCTCAATTAACAAAAATCCTATTTATCCAATTAGATCTTAAGCCCTCTAATAGACTATCAGGTCTTCATACGAGATCTCTCTTCACATAAATTACCGATTTGATTATTTATGTCATCTATTAGATTGTTTAACCCTCATTACACAATCCAATCATTTTGCTATTAGTTCACTCTCTCAATTTTTTACCGAAGCATATACATAAAACAAATAATCATAATACCCATCATCATTAATAATAAAAGCAACTAGATTAACATTAAATCAAGTATAAATCCCTACAAGAAATTAGAACATCCTTAACCCAAGAATTATCATCATCAATTCCATCTCATACATCAAATACATGAAATAAAAGATGGACAGAAAGAAAGTAACTTGGAGGATTGGAGATTGAAGCAGTTGAAGCTCCAACTTCTGCTTTCTATTCTTCTCTCTTTGCCTTCTTCCTCCTCATTGGATCTTTCACAATGTAGCAAAAATGGAGGCACAAAAATTAAGCTTCTCCCCCTATTTCTGTAGTCTTTTCTATTTAAGGTAAAAACTAGGTTTTGCCCAGGTCTTTCTGAAATAACCCCACAGAGTTGAGTTTTAAAAGCTATTCTAGGTCTTTTGTCGCGTAGGCCACATATTATAGTACAAAGTTGGGTTTTAAAAGTTGATCCATGTCTGCTATTGAACAAGCCACGAAAATGCTCTCTGTGATGATCGTGGCAAAATAGGCCACGATTGTGGATCCCCCAATATGGTTCTCTCACAATCATAGCCCATGGTGGCATTATATCTTCTTTTGAGATTCCTCTGAATCTGCTCTGTTCTTTAATATCTGCTCTCAAATAGTAAAAAATACGTTAAAACACCTCAAATATATCAAATTAAAACTCACTGGCATGCTCTAACCCTCATAATACTCAAAACACAAATATCTAACCAACTAAAATAATTCTAAACCTAATAATGCATGACTCAATTAATTAAAAACTAAAAAAATACTAAAATTCCTATTAAAACATCATGCAACCTATAACTATCACATCCCCACACTTGAACTATTTCTTGTCCTCAAGCAAAAACAAAACAATCAAAATACAAACTCACCAATCCATAACACACACATATTCAATAATGGTACAATGGCATTGAACTTTATGAAATAAATTTAACTGCGAACACAATCCTTAAAATTATTCTAACTTATTAACCTATGAAATATATATGTAGGCACTTCGAACTAAATATACGTACCAATCAATACTTTAATGTTAGATTCATTCACTTCCATCACTTACATACACGCATTGATAATTATTCGGTCAATCAAAATTGTAACTATCCCTAAGTAGCTTTTCATGAAAATTCAAGCTATTCAAATTGATCGGTAAGATTATTAAACAACACACAATTTTATTGATTTTAATTGACATGAACTTAGCCTTTTGATGTTAAGGCAAACATGTGTGATGATTGTCCCCTGGTTACTCAACTAGGACATATTTTTATTAAGTGGCTTGTCTGGAATGTCATTATACCCTTTTGATGTGAAGGCAAACATTTGTGATCAATGTCCCCTAGTTACTCACCTAAATCACATTCTCAACTAGCTACTAGCTCTATTCATAATCTAATTTGTTTCAAAAAAGGCTAGCATAATAGTTATTTATTAAACAAAAAAGCATTTTTTTTTTTATGTTTTCTTGCCTACCTCATTTCTTTAGCTAATTGTTCTTATGAAAAAGATACTAACGATGTACCTATTTGATTAACCTAAAATTATAAATGAATGTATCAAATTCCTATAGTTAACGAACTAACATTATATCCTAATTGACATGAATATTTAACCAAAGAAACCTAGAACACTAATTTAACAAACTAATAAATCTTAGCAACCTAAAAGACTATGTTTAAAGCTAAATCCATTATGTGAAGTACTAACAATTGACGCATTCACATGAGTCACTTCATACAAACCTAAAAAAAACTAACATATAATATGTAAAATTGACACTTAAAATAAAACATACATGCACACAACCTTACCCACACTTGGATAACATATTGTCCTCATTGTGAGAAGAATAGAAAATAAATAAGGTGGGAATAAAAACAAAGTAGCAAAAGGAACATAAGAACAAAATAAACAATAAAAATAGAAAATAAGGAGACAAGGGTCAGAGTATCAAGACCCGTCATAGCGATTGACATGGCGATGGTGATGGTGTTGAAGGTGGAATCTCCACACCTTGAATAACGAAGTACTTATAGATGCCTCGAATGTCTTGACGTTAGCATCTTTGTTCCTTATCTATCTCCTTTAACACCTTGGCGTTTTCTAAAATCACCTTGTTAGTCTCTAGGATGGCATTGAGCACCTTTCCCCATCTAACTGCCTCTTCCTCTCTAGATTCCTCACTAGTTGACTCCTCTTCTTTTTGTAGTGATGCTGCACTCGAACTAGCCTATCCTGCCCTATTCTTCATATAAGATTTTGCATTGATATCTCAAAGTTCCATATTATGGGACTTCAAGATTTTGGCTCTCATTAAGTGACGAGAGTTAAGGAAATTAAGAAGATGAAAAATTATCCTATCATAATTTAGGACAAAATAATCTGCAATGGTCGTAACCAAATATCCCATGCCTAAATTAGTGTTGAGAATGTGGGTGGAGGTGCAAACTTGGACATTTTGATCCATGCACCACAATAAGAAAAAAATTTAAATTGAAAACTTGTTACTTTTGAGTCTATCAAACATGGTTTGACACATAAACTTGTGTAATAACAAGTAGTCAGGATTATGAATGATGTTGTTGTGGGCATTCTTAGAGTCGAAGTTATCCATTCCAGTCAAATCATTCCAATAACATGTGGCATGGAATTCCTCATGTCGTTTACTATGGTCGATTCCAGGAATCCCCCGATTTTGTACAAAGTTTTATAATTCAACTCAAATGGTTGACCTACAACAAAAACCTTATAACCCTATGTTTAGTCACTCATAATGGAGGGAGGTAAAGAATTCTAAGGTTAGTTCTTCATAAACAACATAATTAAAATGCATGAATTTGTCATAGTGAATCCTTCTTCCTAAATTTTCAACATTTTCTCTCAAACAAATCGTCTCTAATGTCTCAAAATCTAAGTATCTAAGCACAACAATTTTTCTTAAACTAAGGGTGTGAAATCAGTTATCTTCCTCATCTAAGAAGATCTGGAAAGGTTCTTTGTAATTCGTCACCCTGTTTCTTTATCCACGGCCCGACAGTTAGACTTTTCCCTTCAATTGAATTTGCTTGACTATTTGCTTAATAAGCAGCCCCACTGGAATGAGAGGTATGAGGAATAGAGAGAGAAATAATGGCCTTAAAGATGGTTGTAGAGAGAAGTGAGAGGGTATTGGCTTCTTGACTTTAGAGAGAGAGTTAAAGAATGAGATGTATAGGAAAAAGAGGGTGAATGTAAATATATAGGTTAGGAGGGGATAGAAGGGGCTAAGGGGGGAAAATTGGGAAAAATTTCAGAAATTTGCGTGTTCCTGACTTGCCCAGCCGTAGGTTATGATCGTGGCCCTTTAAAATTCTGTACTCTTTTCCAATTCAGAAATTTGCGTGTTCCTGACTTGCCCAACCGTAGGTTATGATCGTGGCCCTTTAAAATTCTGTACTCTTTTCCAATTTCGCTTCTTTTTCCTCCATTCAATCTTGAGGTCCCTCCACACCTTATAATTACATTACTACCTCATTGTTTTCCTTACCAAACTATTCTTATTCATATTGAAAAGGAGCAAAATAAGAATTGCCAAGTCCTACTTATGCTTGATCTCTTTCAGGTGTTCGATCAATTCAAAAGCAAACATAAATAGAATTAGAAACCTACTCTAATATAAAGATGAATAACTAAGAATTGAAAATTGATAAGTGTGAATTGCATCGTGTTTTAGGGCCTAGATCCGATCATTTAGTATATGTTTAGGTTAGAATTGTGTTAGTTTGTTAATTATTTGTGTTTAAAGTGTTTTATGGGTTAGTACAAGTTTTTGAGCTTAAATATTATGTTTTGAGGTACCTTAATGTGTTTGCTAGTGTTTTAGGGTCAATATCAAAGAACAAAGGAGTTTCGAAAGACATTTGGGCTGAAACAATGACCCATGATCTTGACATAAGGCTTAAAAGTAGGCCATAATCATGGTTTGGCTAAATGTGCATACATTTACAAACTTCACGTTTTGAGGGATTTTTAGACCTCTCACCCTAAAAAACCCTAGGGTTACCCAAAACATAAAAGACTAATTAAAGAACAAACAAAATAAAATAAAAGAAGCTTTTGACATCAACCACCTTGAAGAAACCCCAGAGAGATTTCATCAAGAGATTGAGAAAGAGAAGAAGGAAGAGAGAAGTGGAGAAGAAGCTAACTCGATGTACTTTCCAAATAAGGAGTTTCCCGATGTCACTGCTTCCCATCATCCTTTTAGATATTATTTCCTGTGTATTTTCCATTTTTATTATTGTATAGAATTGGGATTAACAATTTGATGATAGGATTTTGAATGTTGAGATGTTCTAAACTCACTTTCGGGGTTATGTCTTTGAATTAATGAAATTTGGTTGTTTATGTGTTATTAGATTCGTTGTGGTTTAATTAATAATTTGATAATAAATTGAGAGGGTGAATCGAATAAAAAATAATTAAATTGGGCTAACTCGAGTTAGGTGATTTAATATAACAAGAATTAACTAAAATTGGTAAATTATGCGAAGAGAGATCTTGCATAGGTTTCTGATAGTTTATTAGAAAACTTCAGAGCTAATTAAGGTTTGGATAGGTTGTTAATCGAGAGATTGCAACTTCCATAATCTAATTAGGGTTTATAATTTAGGGTTAATGGTTATAACTCGAAAGAGATTAATCAACTCTAGGATCATCTAGAACCAACAATCTGGATAATTCATAATCAATTAGGTTAGCGTTAAGGATAGGTAAAATTCCCTTTCTTTCAATTGGTAATTCACTTATGTTGATTCTTGGGTGTGTGTTGCAACTGCTAAAATATTAATATTTTCGTGATTGATTTCTAATTTAATTTTATTGATTGAACTGAATTCTTGTTTTAATTTCGTTACTTTTTGAATTTCTGCAATTTATTCTGGCCTTAGATTTTAGGATTAGATTATCCCTCCTCGTGGCAATGGTACCTTAGGTGCTATGTGAACGAACCATGCGCTTGCATATTATCGAGGGTATTTATTAAAATTTACACACATCTAACACCTGATCAAAAATCATGAGTTGCCTCCCATGCAGCATTTTGTTTACGTCGCTAGCTCAACATTCTTTTTTGGCATATGGTGGTTCAAATTGGTCATGTGATGGTAGCGCCATCACAAATTTCATAAATTACACCCGAGCTACCATACTATGCGTCTTACCACCTTTCTTTTTCATTTTTTTCTTCTTTCGACTCTTTTGTCGAATTGGAGATTGCTCTAATGAGTTCTTACAAGGATAACCTTGCCCAACTTCTTTACAAAATTCATCGCTCTTTATAGCATCCACAGATTTGAGAGAATTTCTTTTAATCTTAAACACTTTAAATGACACTTTGTCATCCCTATTCTCAATGTCAATTTACCCCGTCAACGTTTATGATAGACTAGGAGGTGGCTAAAAATGGTCTCCCTAGTCTCCACATCTTCTTCTATTTCAAAGGTTACAAAATCTATGGGGAAGGTGAACTTGTCTACTCTAACCAGAACATCTTTGACCATACCTCTTAAACGGTGGACTGATCTATTGGCCATTTGAACATACATCCGAGTGGGTGTTATGTCACCTAACTCCATCTTCTTATACATTGTATAAGGCATCATACTTATGCTAGCTCCTAGATCCGCAAAGACCTTGTCTATTCTAACACTACCAATAATGCATGGGATGTAGAAATCTCCTGAATCATCTTGCTTTTTGAAACAACCAAAGTCCAATGTCGACTTGATGTTACTTAAAAATTTAACTAAGAATTGCATATAGTGCAAACTCGGGTCGTTCTCTTTAAGGAGCCAAAAATGAAATTAAATTCCTAAGTAACTACATGCAATGCAACCTAAACTATAGATTGTGGTTTGATTTGATTAACTATCACTAAAATTGCACTGAATTAAAATAAACATAAAGGACTTTTTTTGATATTTTAATTTAAAATGAGTGATATGGAATGATAGTGAGTGAATGGAATGAAAAACATAAGTGATTAACAATGATAAAAGAAACCCTCCAATTTAATAGCACAAGCAATCATCACTTAAACAGATATGGGAGTTAAAAACAATGAACCAAGAGTTATAATCAAGCTTTTAATCCAACAACCAAGCCACCTCGAATTATCACAAAATATTTTCTAAGGTCCCAATCTACTAACTGCCAACAAAATAGTAAAATAAAACCAAGGATATTAAAAATCAATGCTCAATAATTACTTAATAATTAATAAAACATAATTAAAGCTAACAATAGATATAATGATCTAATAATTCAAGCCACCTTGAATAATCACTAAATATTCGCTAAAATCTCAATACAAAGTCTTGATCCAAAACAAAGTAATGGAATTAAGCCATAATCAGCACAATATCAGTTGCTAAATAATAATCAAGCCACAGAATCTTCCAATACAAAGATATAATCAATACATAACTCCAAAATAATTAAATAGTTGTCTTAAGACCTAGGAATCATTAAATAATTAAATGAGTAAAAGATAAATGCAGCTTAAACTCCCCTATGAAGACCTAAGCTCCTGCCATTGCCAACTAGCCACGGAAAACTATAGAAAACGCTGCCAACAGTGAGCTCCGACGATCAACCATGGAAGATAGCGAAGGAGATGACATAACAGTGAGGAAGAAGCCAAGAATCCAAAAGGAAAGGGGATGGAAGATGGGAATGATGGTTTGGATTTGTGGGAGATGAGGAAAAAAGACGAAATCAAAGTCTGGATGAGTGGAGAAGTCTATTGTTTAATAAAACCTTTTTCTTTTGTTGAAAGACATGTTTTTATATCTCTTTAAAACAGAAAAACCATCTTATGTTTAAAATTGTCCAGTCATAAAATGCCCCCTTGTTCATTGCATTTTGGACTATTCCCCTCTGCATTTTGTCTCTGCTTATTTGCTTCTAAGTGATGTCATTTTGGTCTATTGTGACTTAGTCTTGCTGTGTCGTTTTTCTTTTGTTAATTGGCCAATGTTTACATGAAGCACAAACGCCTGCATTTTCTTCTTCTTTTATCTACTATTGTCTTGGGACTTCATTAAAGTTCTTCAAATTTGGTCCTTCGTTGTCATTTGATTCTGGTCCTTCACTGTATTTTCTCTTGGTCCTTCAGCAACATTATTTTAATCCTTCTTTGTCTTTTCTAATCCTTTGTTGCTATTTTCTCCTTTCATCTTTTGAATTCTAATTTCTCCCAAGTACCCTAAAATAAAAATTACAAATAATGTAGAATCAATTGTCCTAAAATCAATTAATCACAATTAAACCAAAATATGATAATTTTGCCCCTATAAACATAAATTAAATGTAAGGCACAATAATTCAAATAATAATCAAATAATGCAGTAAAGACCAATTATAGTGACAAAAACCTATCCAAATGATATGAAAAAATATATAAATAAATGAGTTTGTCACTTTTATGGTAGTGATATCACTTCAATGGACTTCTTTGTTCTTAGCAATTCATTCTCTAACTTTCGTTTTATAGATTCAATTATAGCAATTTGGACTTTTAATTGCTCCATTATATTGAGAACTTCATTCAATTCAGTTTCCTTTGATTTGCTCATTGTGTGAATAGGCTATGGAATCGAATGTTGGTATCTCTTGATTTCAATTAGGTTATATTTAACCTATAGGGAACTTTCATTGGTTTCTCACCTTTCTTCTTCTCTATCATCTTTAACTTAATTGGACTTATCTTTAGCATCCTAGGTGATCACCATTATTCTCTCCTTTAGATTCATCTTAGTGTTACTAGGAAGGGGTCTCGCACTTCATGTCGATAATGCATCTGCTAATTGGCTCATTTGGATTCCTAAATTATATATGGAGGAGGTGTGATTATTTATCCTATAAGAAACTAGGTCTCCTTTGAGGTTAGAATTGACCTCTTGCATTGTTCGACTAAGAGAAGTTTGGGTTATTCTTCCACTTAGGATTTTATGTGTCAGGGTAAGGGTTGTTCCCCCCTCCTCTAGGAAATTACGCTCCCATATAACTGACATATTCCAATTCATGGTCTTTCATCATAAAACAGTTAATAGTGTCATAGTTATCTTGTCCATACAGCTCACATCTTTTCCAAATAGTTTTCATAGCAGTTGAAGAAGCGGCCTTCATATTGTTTAGCTATTGGATCAAATTATCAACCTTTTCTTGCTTTTACATGATTGGGTCAACAATTAAAGCTCTATTGTGCTCGCAAAGGGTTATGGATTGTCTAGTCCTATCCATTGTCCAGAGAGAACTATTATTAGCCATTTCTTCCAATAACTTCTCTGCTTTATCCACCGTCTTCCTCATTAAGGATCCTCATGATGTTGCATCAATGGTGCCTCGAGTAGGTAGGTTCGCTCCGTTATAGAACATTTTCAAAAGAAACTCCTTAGGTAGGTTATGGTGAGGGCACCTCCTTTATAAATTTTTGTACCTTTTCTAAGCCTCATAAAATGACTCCCCATCACTCTATTGAAAGTTTATGATTTTCTTGATTATCTTTGCAGTCTTCGTAAGGGCGAAGTACTTATCTAAGAATGCTAGCACTAATTGTTCCCAAGTTGTAACATTCGTGGGACTTAATGAGTGATACCACACTTTAGCTTTATCCTTCAGTTTGAAAGGGAAGGGTCTCATCTTAATGTCATCTTTCGATATCTCATGATATCAGAAAGTATCATATATTTTTAAGAAATTGACTATATAAGCATTAGGATCCCTATTTATCAGCCTATAAAACTAAACATTAGTTTGTAGCATGTTTAGTAAAGCTGGTTTTATTTCAAATGAAGGTGTTTGAATAGGTAGTCTAGCAGAATCTTGATTGGCCACATTAAATCACAGTCTCATGAAACCTATGAGGGTCTGTGGTTAGGTCCCTTGGTTTCCTCCTTATTAAAACTCTTGATGAAATTCTTTAGCAATGGTTGCTTTAGTATGCTCTTCTTTGTCACATATAGCTCTTTAGATTGCTCAAAGCGATGTCAAGTTCTAAAGTTTTAGCTATCTAACTCGAACTCTTAGTAACTCTTGTGTTCATGCAATTGCACTGAGCAAAGAGTGGCGAAAACTCTTTTAGACTAAAAGAATTAAACTAATCCTACTAACTCCCCAACAATGGTGCCAAAAAAAACTTGTTGACTAAGTTTTAATCTTATAAAACCCTCAATATACCGTAAGTGTATGGTCGTGAGTGTAGTATATGAGGTGTCGATCCCTCGAGGAGTTAGTGAACTAATCAAATTCTAAGTTGTCTAAGGTCTAAGAGGATACTTAAAATGAAAAAAACTAAACCAAAAAATAAACAATCAGATATGTATTGATTAAAAATGAATTCGTAAAAGTAAGACAAGAAATCAAAATTAAGAAACACTAAATAACAATTGGAATTCAAACAAGAAAGATTAACAAATTATGAGAAAGGGGATTTATCTTATCATTAATGCTAACTTAGTCACTTTTGAGTTAATGTGGTATCGGTCCTATACTTTCAAAGGATAGATTACTCTCTCTCGAGTTATAATCATTAGACCCTAAATTATAAAGTGTAATTGAATTATGGAATTTTTAATCTCTTAATTAGCAAAAAGCCCACACATTCATTTAGATTATAAGCCTTTAATAGACTATCGGGTCCTCACACGAGATCTCTCTTCATATAAATTACCAATTTTATTATTCATGTAATCTATTAGATTGTTTAACTCCATTACCCAATCTAATCATTTTGCTATCGATTCATTCTCTCGATTTTTTACCGAAGCAAGCATATACAGCAAATAATCACAACACCCATCATCATTAATAATACAAAGCAACTAAATTAACATTAAATCAAGTATAAATCCCTGCAAAAAGTTAGAACATCCTTAACCTAAGATTCATCATCATCAATTTCATCTCATACATCAAATAAATTAAATAAAAGATGGACAGAAAGAAAATAACTTGGAGGATTGGAGGTTAAATCAGCTAAAGATCCACCTTCTTCTTTCTCTTATTCTCTCCCTTCCTTCTTCCTCTTCCTTTTTGTTGGATCTTTCCCAATGTAGCAAAAATGGAGGCACGAAAATTAGGAGAAGTCAAAGAAGATAGTTATTGAGGAGTTATTTGTACTTGTCTTAAGTATGGAGCGCTTCTTCTTACAAAAACACAAATTGCTAAACTTAATAGAATATCCTCAAGGTTTTATTATTCTTTGTTATTTGACAATTTGTTATTTAAAAGGAAATAAACTGGGTCTAATTTGATATTATATTTTCTTATTATTTCAACATATGGACTATTTGCAAGATAATAAGCCCTTATATGGGAATAAGGGTGGAAGCAAGCCATTATTATATATCCAAGTTGAAGAAGGGCTTAAAGAGAAGTCTAGATAAAATTTTACAAAAAGGCGTTACTAGGGAGGCAACCAACAACTAGATGTCTTTGTTTTAATTATATAGCTTGTAGCATTTTCATTAATAGTTAAGTTTATTTTCATAGTTTTAGTCTCATGGTTATAAGTTTATTACTTAAGTCATGTTTTAATGGAGTTTTATAGGCTATGAAGGCAACATCACCCCTATTCCTTAGAGTAAAGAAGAATTCACTAGCACTAGATGGACATTTTCTATTTTTGAAAAAAGAAAAAGGAATGAATTAATAAATAATGGAAATTACTTCCCCAAAAGGTGGTTCATGGGATAAACCCTCAATAATATAGATAGCAATTGGATATACCTACAAAATTATATTTTGTTAGTACACATATTAGAGATTCAAAGAGAGGAGTAAAGAGGAACTACAATCAATTGCAAGGTTCCTCAGTAAAATAATTTCTTGAATCCCATTGATAACCTCGTAGATAAGTGCATCTACAGTTTTGCATTTGGATTCAAACCTTGTATTCCTTTCTTTCCATATTTTTTTCACACAGAGTCCTATGGACAGTAAGTAGATGAATTTGTCAGTTTTAGGAAAGGCTTGGGTAGCTAGCCAATGAATAATGATGGGGAAAGAATTATCAAAATTAGTTCATAAGCATTTTAGTTTCACTTGTTCCCAAATAAACTTCAAAAATCAACAAATGAAGAATAAATGATCTCTAATTTCATCATGTCTAGAACATAAAGCATATCTTCTACTTACGTCGATTGAAGAAAGTCTATCTATAGTATTAAGTCGATTCCTTTTCATAAGCCATAAGAGAAATGATACCTTATAGGGAAGAACTTTATACCAAATGATTGTACTCTAGTCAACTTTTGGATTCCTTAATATGAGCATATCTATAGTAATCTTGTTTGATAGTTTGAAAGTTGGAAGATCCTTGTAATAAAATGTATCCTCTCTGGATGAGTTTGCACAAGGCTTAAATATTTTTACTATCAGGGGAGTGCTAATTATCCTCGCCTCATCTCATTGTTTTTCATATTTTCCATTATTCTTACATGCTTTATACATTAAGGTCAATGTATGACTCAAGTATAGGCGAGGGACTTAGCAGTCAAGCTTGTTGATTTTGTTATAGTTAGCTTAATGATAAATAATTCAAGAAAATTTTCTAAAAAGATGTTGATTAAGATGATTCATTATGAATTTGGTTGTGATTATGATTTAATTTGTTTAGGAAAATAATCATAAGTTTTAATTATCAATTTTATTTCAATTTAGTTATTAATTTTGAGAATGGATACTTGATTTACATTATGATAATTCTTATATAATTTGTAGATGCATTGAGTAAAATGTGAAATTTGTTTTGGCATTTTCATTACCCCACACAAAAAATAAAAATAAAAAGAAAGCAAAAAGGGAGTATATGAATAAATGAGTGTTAATAATTTAACTCTATTAGCTTTATACAAATAAAAACTTCAAAGTTAAAGAGCAGTGCTAGTAGCAATTTGAGAAAGTGACTTAGTTAAGTAACTGGGGGTATTCATGACTAAATGTTTACTCTCACATCAAAAGGCTAAGTGACTATTCAAAAAAACTTTTAAATGCTCTTATGTTGTCTATTTTTTTAAGGGGTATGAAAATGTTTAAAGGTTTTATAAGTTTTTTGTTATGTATGCTCACTTTATACATTAAATGGAATGGTCGGAATTGAGATAAAATTTAAAGAATTATGGAGTGATTAGATTGATTTATAATTTAATGTAAGTAGCTAAGTGTTTAACAATTCAATAAACTTTTCAATTGAACAAAAAATGGCGAATCTTGATTTTTATTATTAATGTATTTTGTAACACCCCACTCCCGCTGAACCGAACCCGATATCGACAGTGATACCCGGATCCGTGCCCCACGAGGGTGGCGTGTC
>JANIIA010000010.1:19149613-19160848 GCA_027478495.1 Erythroxylum alaternifolium | reverse complement strand
CTAATTAAATATATATTATTAATAAAATTGTAAGACGATTATAATTTAAATATAATGGAAATATATATATTTAAAAACATTTAATACAAAATTTTACTGACGGAACTATGCAACATTTCCGTCGGTAATTGTCTACTTATGCTACCGACGGAACGTATTTTTCGTTGGTAATATTGACTTATTTATCGACGGAGTTATCGACTGTATGAGAAACATTCCGATGCTAAATTTACATACGGGTAAGCCACCGGTCGGTAAATTTAGCAACGGAAAAAATCAGACGGTCGGTAACTTTTCCATTGATGTTACCGATGGTTTATCTTTTCAGTCGGTAATTTTACCGATGGTATGGACAATGGCCGTCGGTGAATTTAGCTACGGCCGAATCTCCGACGTTTTTGATCGTCGGTTTATTCCGTCGGTAATTTGGTATATCGACGGTATATTTGTTTTTTCCGTCGGTAATTTCCGTCTGTAATTCACTATTTTCTTGTAGTGAATTATAAGTTATCTAAGGCCTAAAAGGATTATTAAAAAATGAAAATAAAAACTAAACAAAAAAGTAAACAATCGGATATGTATTGCTTAAAAATGAATTTGTAAAATTAACACAAGAAATCAAAATTGAGTACCACCAAATGAAAATTGGAATTCAACCAAGGAAGAATAACAAATTATGGGAGAGGGGATTTATCTTATCATTAATGCAAACTTAGTCACTTTTGTATTAATGTGGTGTGGGTTATAGACTATCGAAGGGTGGATTACTCTCTCACAAGTTATAATCACTAAGCCCTAATTATGTTGCATTACCAACAATGTCATCTCTTAATTAACAATCAGCCCACAACCTAATCAGATCTTAAGCATTTTATTAAGCAACCGGGTCCTCACATGAAATCACTCTCCGTATAATTACCGATGTGATTATTTGCGCGGTCTATTAGGTCATTTAACTCTTATTAACTATCCCAATCATTTTGCATTTGATTCAATCTCCCGATCTATTACCGAAGCATATAACTACAATAAATAATCACAACACCCAGATGCATTAACCTAAAAACAACTAGATTAACATTAAATTAAGAACAAATCCCTGAAGAAAAGTTAGAACATCCTTAACCTCAGATTTATCATCGTCAATCCTATCTCATACATCAAATTCATGAAATAATAGAACATCCTTAACCCAAGATTTATCATCATCAATCCTATCCCATACATCAAATTCATGAAATAAAAGATGGACATAAAGAAAGTAACTAGGAGGATTGGAGGTTCAAGCAGTTAAAGCTCCACCTTCTTTCTCCTTTTCTCTCTTTTCCTTCTTCCGCTTCCTTGGATCTTTCCTAATGTAGCAAAGTGGAGGTAAAAAAAATTAGGGTTTTCTTTTATCCTCTGTAGTCTTTTATATTTAGAGTAAAAAGTATATTTTATCAAAGCCCAAAAAGTTTAAAATAACCTCCAAAGTTGAGTTTTAGAAGCCGGTCTATGTCTCCTGTCACGTAGGCTAGGATTGTGGTAGTTGGGATTTGCTTTCGCCATGATCGTGGCTAATGAGGCCATGATCGTGGCACTTTGGACTAAATATACACACTATTTAAGACTTTAATGTCAAATTCATTCACTCCAATCGCTTGCACACATACATTGATAATTATTTGATCAATCAAAATTGTAACAATTCTTAAGTAGCTTTTTATTAAAATTCAATCTTTTTATAAAGATCAGTAGGATTTATTGAACAACACACTATTTTTATTAATTTTCATTAACATGAACCTAGCTTTTTGATGTGAAGGCAAACATTTGTGATAAATGTCCCCCAATTACTAAACTAGGTCATGTTTTTATTAAGTAGCTTGGTTGGAATCTCATTATAGCCTTTTGACACGAAGACAAACATTTGTGATGAATGTCCCCCTATTACTCAGCTACATCACATTCTCAACTAGATACTAGCTCTATTTATATCCTGACTTATTTCAAAAAGTGCCAAAATAATAGTTATTTATTTAACAAAAAACATACTTTTTTAAAAATATTTTTTTGCCTACCTCATTTCTTTAGCTAATCATTCTCATGAAAAGATACTAACAATGCTACTTATTCAATTGAATTAAAATTATAAATGAATGTGGTAAATTCCTAGAGTGAAAGAACTAACATCATATCCTAATTAATAAGCATATTTAATCGAAGCAACCTAGAACACTAATTTCACAAACTAATAAATCTTAGCAACCTATAAGACTACGTTCAAAGCTAAATCGATTATGTTAAATCCTAGCCATTGACACATTCACACGAGTCATATCTTACAAACCTAACAAAAGTAACATACAATATCCAAAATTCACACTCAAAATAAAACATACATTGCATATAATGCATCCCTCCCCACACTTGGACAACACATTGCCCTCATTGTGAGAAGGACAAATAAAATACAAGGTTGAGAGGTGTGAGGAATTGAGAGAGAAATAAAGACCTTATGGATGGTTATAGAGAGAAGTGAGAGGGAATTGGCTTCTTGACTTTAGAGAGAGTTAGAGAATGAGATGTGTAGGAAAATTAAGGGTGAACGTAAATATATAGGTTAAGAGGGGGTAACAAGGGCAAAATTGGGAGAAAACTTAATAAATTCATGCATTCCTCATCTGCCATCTACACTCTTTTCTGATTTTGCTTCTTTTTCCTCCTTTCACTCCCGAGGTCCCTCCACACCTTATAATTACATTACCACCTCATTGTTTTCCTTGCCATACCATTCTCATACATATTGAAAAAGAGAAAAATAAGAATTATTATGTCCAACTCATGCTTGATCTCTTCCAGGTGCTCACTCAATTAAAAAGCACACACAAACATAATTAGAAACCTACTTTAATACAAAAGATGAACAATTAGGAATTGAAAATCATGGGTTGCCTCCGAGCCAGTGCTTTGTTTACCGTCGTTAGCTCGATGTTCTTTGTTGGCTTATGGTGGTTCAAATGGGTCATATGATGGTAGCGTTATTAGAACATTTATAAATTGCACCTAAGTTACTGGACTATGCTTTTTACCACCTTTCTTTTTTGTTTTTTTTCTTCTTTTGAGTCTTTTTCCGGATTGGAAATTGCTCTAATGAGTTCTTAGAAGGATAACCTTGGCCCACTTCTTTATAAAATTCATCGCTCTTTATAGCATCCATATATTTCAGAGAATTGCTTTTAATCTTATAAACTTTAAATGACACTTTGTCACCCCCCACTCTCAAAGTCAATTAACCCTGTCAATGTTTATGATAGATTGGGTGGTGGCTAAAAATGGTCTCCCTAGGATAATATGTGTCTCCAAGCCTTCTACTATGTCTAAGATTACAAAATTTGTGGGGAAGGTGAACTTGTCTGCTTTAAACAAAACATCCTTGAGCACACCTCTTGGATGGTAGACTAATCTATTGGCTATTTAAACTCACATCTGAGTGGGTGTTATGCCACCTAACTCCATCTTCTTATACAACATATAAGGCATCATACTTATGCTAGCTCTTAGATTCACAAATGCCTTATCTATTCTAACACTATCAATAATGCATGGGATGTAGAAATCTTTGGGATCATATTGCTTTTGTGGTAGTGCTATCACTTTAGTGGAATTCTTTATACTTTACAATTCATTCTCTAACTTCCTTTTTTTTTTATCCGGTCAGAGTGAGTTAGACTTTTAAATGCTCAATTATAACCAAAAAGTCACTCAATTCAACTTCCTTAGATTTCCTTATTGTGTGAATGGGGTATGGAATTGAAGATTGATATCTCTTGATTTCAATCAAGTTGTATTTAACTTGTAGGGAACTTTCATTAGCCTCTCGCCTTTTTTGTTGTCCATTTTCTTTAACTTGATTGGGCTTATCTTTAGCATGCTGGGTGATCATCATTATTCTCTACTTTGGATTCATCTCATGTTTACTAGGAATGGCTCCCACACTTCGTGTCGACAATGCGTCTATTAACTGGTTCATTTGGACTTTTAAATTATGTACAAAGGAGGCGTGATTCTTTTTCTCTTGTTCAAATTTTCCTCCTAGCCTCTTATTTGCATCTTCCATCCCACCAATCTTTTCCAAAATCTTATCTAAACTAGAGTCCATTGAATTTGGTTTCTCTTATGGGAAACTAAATGGCCCTTGAGGTCAGAATTGACCTCCTACATTGTTCAACCAAGAGAAATTTGGGTAATTCTTCCACCCAGGTTTATATGTGTTTGAGTAGGGGTTGTTCCATCATCCTCAACCAAATTGTACTCCAATACATTTAACTTGTTCTGATTCATGATCTTTCATCAAAAAACAATCAATGGTGTTATAGTTATTTTGTTCACACAGCTCGCATCTTTGTTGAATAGTTTTCATAGGAGCTGAAGAAGAGGCCTTCATATTGTTTAGTTGTCGAGTCAAATTATCAATCTTTGTTTACATTTCCGTGATTAGGCCGATAGCTAAAGCTCCCTTTTTCTCGCTAAGGGTTATAGGTTATTTCCTCCTATCCATTGTCCAAAGACAGCTATTACTAGCCATTTCTTCTAACAACCTTTCCGCTTTATCCATTGTCTTCCTAATAAAAAATCCTTTTGATGCTGTATCAATGGTGCCTCGGGTTGGTGGATTGTAGAACATTTGCAAAAGGAACTCTTAGATAGGTTATAGTGAGGGCAACTCCTTTGCAAATCTTTGTACCTTTCCCAAGCCTCATAAAGTGACTCCCCGTCACTTTGTTGAAAGTTTGTGATTTCCTTGATTCTGTTTGTAGTCTTCATGAAGGGGAAGTACTTATCTAAGAATGCTCGCACTAATTTTTCCCAAGTTGTAACATTCTTAGGACTTAATGAGTGATACCACACCGTAGCTCTATCCCTTAGTGTGAAAAGGAAGAGCCTCATCTTAATGACATCTTCCGACATCCCATAATATCAGAAAGTCTCCCATATCTCTAAGAAATTGACTATATGATCATTCGGGTCCTCATTATTTAGTTTGTAAAATTGAACATTTGTTTGTAGCATGTTTAATAAAGTTGGGTTAATTTTGAATGATGCTACTTGAGCAAGTGGTCTTGTGACACCTTGATTGGTCGCATTGAACCCAGTCTCATGAAATCTATGAGGGAAAAATTCCCCAGTCATGGTTGCTTTGGTATTCTCTTCTTCTTCATATCTAGCTCTTCAGATTCCTCACTTTAAATGGGCGATGTCAAGCTTTAGTGTTTCAGCTATCTGACTTTAACTTCTAGTAACTTTTGTATTCATGCAAATACGTGGACACGAAAGTGATGAAAACTCCTTAAAATAATGGAAATAAACTAATCCTACTAACTTCCCAACAATAGTGCCAAAAACTTATTGAGCAAGTTTTAATCTTATAAAACCCTCAATATACTAGAAGTGAACAGCTCGTGAATGTAGTATATTAGGTGTCGATCCCTAGAGGAGTTGGTGAATAATCTAATTCTAAGTTATCTAAGGTCTAAAAGGATTATTAAAAAATGAAAATAAAACTGAACAAAAAAGTAAACAATCGGATATGTATTGTTTTAAAATGAATTTGTAAAATTAACACAAGAAATCAAAATTGAGCACCACTAAATGACAATTGGAATTCAAACAAGGAAGATTAACAAATTATAGGAGAGGGGATTTATGCTATCATTAACACTAACTTAGTCAATTTTGTGTTGATGTGGAGTCGATTTTAGACTATCGAAGGGTGGATTACTCTTTTGCAAGTTATAATCACTAAACCATAACTAATAAACCCTAATTAAGTCATGTTATCGAACATGTAATCTCTTGATTAAAAATTAGCCCACAACCTAATCAGATCTCAAGCATTCTATTAAATAACCGGCTCCTCACAAGAGATCTCTCTCTATATAATTACCCATTTGTTTATTTGCGTGGTCTATTAGGTCATTTAACTCTCATTAACCAACGCAATCATTTTCCATTCGATTCACTCTCTTGATCTATTATTGCAGTATGCAATTAGAACAAATATTCATAACTCCCAGATGTATTAACAAAACATAACTAGATTAACATTAAACTAAGAACAAATCCCTAAAGAAAATTTAGAACATCCTTAACTTAATATTCATCATCATCAATCTCATCTCATATATCAATTACAAGAAATAACAGATGGAAAAAAAGAAAGTAACTTAGAGAATTAGAGATTGAAGGAGAATTAGAGGTTGAAGAAGCTAAAGCTCCACCTTCTTCTTTCTCTTCTCCTCTCTCTTCCTTCTTCCACTTCCTTGGATCTTTCCCATTGTAGCAAAATTGTAACATCCCATTACCCCACATTAAATGTTAGGACCCTGAAATACGGTACATGAGAGATTGATAAGAAGTTAGAAACTGCATTTAATGTTCATGCATAATATGACATACACACACATGTGAATATTAATCTTTGCATATTAAAATGATTGTACATGTATTCATTGACATTTTTCAGGTATAATTGATTTATAAATGTGATTTTTCATATGAATTGTGGTTCATATGTATTAAAAATTGAATTGGTGTGTATAGGTATTGATTTAGAAATTTTGGTGAATTTTAGAAAATTCCTAAATTCTTGAGTAAATTTTGAATTAGGAAAAATGCCATGTGGCAGGACAATTGATAAATGAAAGTAGAATTAAGAGTCAAATGATAGTGGAAAATTTTATAAGTGACATTTGGATCGATTGACCTATGTCATTGAAATTTGGAGACAATTAGAGTGAAAATGGACTAGTTATGAAAGTGCTCCAAATGGGACTATAAGAAAGTGACAAGTGTCACTACCACTCACCACTCAACCTTCACTCATGTTATACACTCTTTAACCTTGAAAGACCATTTTATTATTTTGTTCCGTGATGTCTCTTCTTCTTTTTCGTGACTTTGTTCTTCTTCTCCTCCTTCATAAATTTTTCACACCAATCTCCATTTATGTTAAACCTAGCCCTCTCATCTTTCACTTACCACTCTCATCTTGCTCCCTCTTTCATTTCTCACTAAAGAACCAACCCTACCACCTTAAAGGATTATGTGTGTGGGTTGTATGGAGTGCTTGGTTATGAGAGATCTTGAAGAGTTTGAAGATTTTGAAAGATTAATCAAGTAAGTTATGCTTTAATCTTTATGGGTAATGTTAAATGGAACATGTATGATGAGAGATTTGATGATTGATCATAAGTTTTTATATACATGTTTTAACATGGGTGTAGTGTAATAATAAAGGGATCATGCTCTAAATTGTAGTGAGTTAATGTTATTCTTGAATTGTTTGTTAAATAAAGCATTTATCATGATAGAATTAAGAGATGAATGAGTATGAACATGGAAGTTTGAAGCATGATGATGTGTGTGTGGATGAAGAGAAAAATAGAGTTATGTCTTACTTTGTGTTAAGATAAGTAATAATTCATGAGTTTAAAGCCAAAAGAAAAGGCTAGTACGTTGTATTGAAATAAGAAGTAGGATGATAGTTTAGAGATAAGGTAGAATTGAAAATGAAGTTAAATGTGTGCTGGAATATATTAGATGGAGTACTTTCACTAAACATGCATATGCATTTCGGCCATATCTTGATCTGTAGATATCTAAATCGAATTTGAACTCTGTCTTTAAGAGTCTTGAATTTTGGCTTAAAGTTGAGCATTGTGTTCTGTCGAGGTATGAGCATAGTTTGTAGTATTTTGATTATAATAAGCATAATATTGAACCAAAATGCATGAATTTGGTGTCATTAGAAACCCAAGACATAGAGAAACATTTTATTAGTAGAATGTGTTGCCTAAAAACCTCTGTTTCTAGGTCATAATGTTCATACAAAGCTGACCTAAAAATTTATCCTAAGAAAAAATGGAAAACTGCAGTATAAGTGGGAGAATTGTTTCTGTCACGATCATGCAGTGATTTTTTATGGAAATGTTTTGATTATGCAATGGTTGAACTAATTAAGGATGACATATATATCTACAATGATTTTGAACTTAATTGGGGCTTAAAAGGAACATAATTTTGATGTTAGAAAGGTTAGGTAAATGTGTGATAAGTTTTGATTGATTTTTGATGTTATACTTTAAGGAAAAGGATGTTTGATGTCAATGCATCTAAATGTGAAATATCTAGAGTGTTAAATGAGGACATAAAATAATGAATGAATTGTTTGATGCATTATGAATGAGATATACTATAAAAAGAGATAGGATTTCATGAATGTTGAAATTAAGTTGAAATTGATGAATCAAATGAGTTGAATTTTATGGGGTTAATGTAACCAATATGGTAGTTTAATTAGTACGAAATGAGGTCGTATTAAAGGAGGTGAATTCGGGAAACTTTGGTGTGAAATGGATGTGAGGATATGTGTTGAATTAGTGTAAAAAAGAAGTAAGAAAAGGCAGGGCATGATCGTGGCCGTCACAACACAATCGTGGCCCTTCTCTATGATCATGGCCTGGCCAGAAAGAGTTTCTATCACAATCGTAGCAATAACGCCATGATCGTGGCCAGCTCCATAGGTTTTTGTCACGATCGTGCAGGGACACCGCGATCATGGCCAGACCTATAAAGAAAAAGAATTGGGTTTTCTCATATAAGGTATTTAGGCTTAAATGAGTTCTTTAATGAACCTGGTTGATGTTGAATGAGGTGATTAAAGTGGACAAAGAGTATTAGAGATTAAAGAATGATTAAAAGGTGTTGTTAATTGATTATAAGATGTGTATTAAGGAAAATACACCCAGGAATTTGTCATTAAACATGCATTATACATGACATATATACATGTGCTTATGATCAAGTATTCATATGAATTTGAAAAGTAGTAATGGTAAATGTATGTGTTTGCATATTATAGAAGAGCATATTGAGCGATCGCTTCCAGACATTGTCGCGACTTTGAGGCAATAAGCTAACGGGAGCAAACTGTGAGTAACCTAAGATGGTCTCACTATGAATGTTTGTTTATGTAACATCCCATTATACCATGATTAGGATTAGAACCCTAGGATACTATATAAGAGAGTTTATTGAGAATTTAGAAGTGCATTTCATGCATTATATGGCAGACACATAATTGTGAATAATGTTGATGCTCATTAAAATAATTGCACATGCATTCATTGACATTTTCCAAAAATAATTGATTTTAATGTGATTAAAATTTGAATTATGGATTATTTGACTTAAAAATTGAATTAGTGTGTATTAGAATTGATTTAGTATTTTGGTGATATTTTGGAAATTTATCGAAAATTTGGGGTATTTTAGACTAGGGAAAATGTAGAAATAAGAGACAAATAGAAGTATGACATTTGGTAGCTTAGATGAAGGACAAATGGACTAATTATGGAGTGACAAATGGATCTATTAAGGTGTGACAAGTGGAGAAATTAGTAAGTGACGTATGAGCTAATTAAATGGATGACAAATGTAAGACATGCCAAATGACATGTGTCAATGAGGGATGAAGACACCTAGTCATGTTTTGGTATAGCAATTTTTGCATGTCTTCCCTGAAATTCCCCACCACCAAAGACTCTTCTTATTTTTCTCCATCCACCAAAATCCCTTATTTGCTCTCCCCATTTCTGGATTTTTTGCTAAAGGATTTAAAGTGTAAATAATGTAAGTTATGCTTTAAGTTTTATAGTAGTGTAAATGATATTAAGATGAGGTTCAAATGTATGTAAATGGATGCATGCATGAGTGGTGTATGTTTCTATGTTTGTGGATTGATGCATGTGTGAATGGTGTGGATGCATGTGTGGGTGGTGAAGGAAGAAGCAAATTCAGTGATATGGTTAACAAGATAAAGGATTGTGGTAATTGGGGTTAAATGAAGAGTAGTGAAATGTAGAAAATGTAATATGGAAAAATATGGAATTTGGTTCTGGTTTTATATGATGATCATTCATGAATCTGTGAGAGTTCTAAACTAGAAATTTGGGTTTAATTGAATCATTAACTTGAAAGGATAGAGAAATGATAGGATTTTGGCAATGAAGTGTGCTGGAGTATGTTATATGCAATGTTTTTACTGAACATGCATCTGTAGTTTGGACATAGCTTGATTTGTGAATATCCAAATTTAATGGATTTTGATCTAGATTAAACAAGAAATATATAGTTACAATTTTCATGAAGAAGTCGAATTTGAATTCTATCACTGAAGTTTTTGAAATTTAGCTTAAAGTTGAACTCTGCGGTAGGCATCAACACTATCCTTGATGGAAATCAAGTCCTATTTTATTGAATAAAATGTATTAATTTAGGATGAATCAGACCATGTTATCTTTATAAAAGTTGTAGCTTATTCTCTTAGATTTCCAATGGTATAAAGTTTTTAATTTTTGGATACTTGAATTGAGAGATATGGGGTTTTCAAGTTAGAGTGCACATCAGGAGTGCGTGATCGTGCACAATCATGATCATGCACTAAAACTTCAATTATGGGAGTGCACGATCGTGCACTAACCTTTCAATAAGGGGAGTGAACAATCGTGCAATAATCCTTCAACTATGGGAGTGCACGATCATGCATGTGCACTAATCCTTCAACTATGGGAGTGCACGATGTTGCACGTGCACGATTATTTACTAACCAAAATTTCGAATGTGCATAGTCTGTAGTATTTTGAGAATAACTCATGGAATACTGAACTAAATTGAATGATTTTTATTGCGTTTGAAACTTAAGACATAGAGGAACATTTTTTGTATTTGAAACTTAAGTTTTTGGGTCAAAATAGCCAAAACAATCTAACCAAAAATTTTCTTGAGAAAATCTGGAGAAAATTACAGGAAAAGGATTGTGGGTAGCGATTTTTTTTTCATGTAAATGTTTTGATTATGCAATAGTTGAGAAAACCAATGCTAGGGTATTTCCATATGAGGTATTAAGGTTTAAGCTAGCTTAAATGAATTTAGTTGATGTTGAATGAAAGGATTAAAGTAAGTAAAGTGTATTATGGATTAAAGAATGATTGGAAGGTGCTATAAATTGATTATAAAGTGTATTAAGGAAACATACTGAGAATTTGTCATTGAACATGCATAATACATGAAACATATATAAATGTGCTTATTCTTCTAAAAGTGCAATGTTGTAATGTGTTGGGCCCCGATTCCTTTTCTTACTAAATAAGCATATGTTCAGTTTATTTTTGAGGTTGAGTTTGATTAATTTGT